>NQLW01000051.1:668568-704111 GCA_002312845.1 Kalanchoe fedtschenkoi | reverse complement strand
ATCATCTGTGTGGAGCCTTTGCTATGTCATCTAAGATATTGCTGTTCATGGCTTTCTCTTCATAGATTGCTGAGACTCCTTGATCAACGTTATAAGGGAATTGCTCATGGAGTCGGTCAGACTGAAATTTTGGGCCGCATACATGTTGCTCCAATCAAGGTGATCAGTTTTAAGTTGAATCAATATCCAAATTTTTTATTAAGATGTCTGCGTTGTCCCTCCCCCGTGACTTAATGTTGATGCCAAGTTGTGCTTTCACTTCCTTTCATTAGCCTTCTTCTGCGTGGGGTCTCTGGTTTGATGACCTTCTTACTGCTCTAATTTGTTCCTAATTAGATTGGTAACGTGTTCTACCCATGTTCCTTCATGGTTCTTGATTCTCCCAACATGGAATTCCTTTTTGGGCTGGACATGCTTCGGAAGCATCAGGTGAGCCTTGTGTGGGCATGCTTATGATATTGTTGTTGCTCTTGTAATACTTGAAGCTTCTGCACATGTTCGACTCGTTTCCATCTCTTGCAGTGTATTATTGATTTAAAGGAAAACCTCCTGAGGGTTGGCGGCGGGGAGGTTTCTGTACCATTTTTACAAGGTATTTATCTAATGATTTACATTCACGAAGTACTTCTTACTTTACTATCTATTGATGTCTCCTGATATTGCGAATTGCTTTTCCTTTCCCCTTTTTATGCACCTTATATATGTTCTCTTTTCTGTTTACAGAAAAGGATATTCCATCCCATTATTTGGATGAAGAACGATACGCAAAGCAAGCTTCCGGATCAGGAGCACCGGTAAGAACATTCCTTGAGAACTATTTACTTAAAATTCATCGTTATCTCTGTTCTATTCTGTACATCAGTAGTCTATCTCACATTGTGGTAAATCAAGAAAATCTATCATGAAGAAGAGATACATACTGATATTGCAACTTGTTCGAAGGAAATAATAAATTGCGGTCTTCGTATTCACCTTATTTGTACATGAACGCTGTCTGTAGGTGGCATCTAGCCCTGCAGCACAGACTGATGCAAGCGCTTCAGCCAGTCAATCTTCTGGTGAATCCTCACTTTGATATCTATGCTAATTGCTTCTTTTTCTGTCTTATTGTTTTGCATGATAATAGTATAAGGCTGAATTCCGTAGCAATTCTATATTTTAACGCTTCTGAGTTCGAACTAGCCTCCTTACTTTTCTATTGACTTGCAAGCACTAACCTTATCTTGTTCATTTGCGATTACACAGGAGGTGGAGGCAGCAATTCCTCCCAGGTAATGTTGATTTCTTTACACTTGGTGAAGATGCTGTGAGAGACTGCGGCTTCTTGTACAATACTTCAATCTATCCTGTTTTGCGACATTCTAATACATTTCCTGATTCGGTGTATTGTGCCCCTTGATGCAGGGCCCCAATTTCGAATCCAAAGTTTCAAGGCTAATTGAGCTTGGGTTTGAGAGACAGGCGGTTGTAAGAGCTCTTGAGATCTGCAATGGAAACGAAGAGCAAGCTGCCTCATTTCTCTTCGGAGGTTGATATGCATTTTAAGCTTTTCCTTTTAAATGGGACGTCTTGCGTATTCTATTTCTTTGGCATCTGACCATATCAATTCCTCAAACACATACTTTCTGTATTCTTTTAGTCGTCACTTAATTAAATTTATTTATCCGTTTTATTTGTCATATAATGAGTCAATCCATATTTAATATATACACTGAACTTAACAGGTCAAAATTTAAGTTTTATTTTTTTTCATTTTTTACGTATCCGAAGAGCAGAGGAATCGAACTCGACATAAAATCGTGAGTAACACATAAAATGCCTCTCTTCCACCACCTTCTCAAAACCCCACCTTTTCGGAACTATTGATTGAAATCCTCTCGGGCGCTATGACACGTTGAGTTTATGTAATAATGCTAAAGCGGACTGGAACTTTCATTCTGAAGATCAATGTGGGTTTTCATGCCCCAAACAGACGATTGAGACTTTGATGATAGTGGAATCTGAACAAATTTCGTTTGTGCGACATTTAGGGACAGAAAGTTATTGTTTGAACTTTTAAGATTTCCATGCAGGGCAGTGGTTTGCTTTGCTTAAGCTGAATGCATTAGAAAACACTAGCAAGCACATACCCCAGAAACAACAAACATCTTCCTAACATAAAACCTTATCAAAGAAACTAAGGTTCTGGAGTTGTGCTCCCACACTGGCACTAATAATTTTAAATTTGAAAGTAGAACAGCTGCCAATGTTGAAACTCCGATCACATCGGCTTCCATCTCCCCTCTTGTTCTCATACCCCGGATAACAGAATTGGTAGAACCCCACCTCCTCAACGCACTCCAGCCCGCTCATCTCAGCCAGCTCCTCAATGTCCCAATCATCGTACGGGTGACCAGTCTTGTGTGTCACATGCACCTCCCCACCCTCCGTCAGCATTTCGCTAGCGCTTTTGAAGAAGCCTTTCACAAGCATCCGGTGGAGCCTGCAAAACTTCAAATCTGAGCTCTCTCGCACAATTAAGGCCATTAAGTAGGTCGAAAATGATTGGACTCACATGATTTGAGACCTATTGTTTTCAGGGTACAGAAATCCTGCATGAGGAAAATTAAAGACAATGCGGTCGAATTGGGTGTCCAGGAGGCCATGGTCAGAATAATCCATCGAAGTTGCATCAACGCCATGCAGTTATGTATGGCGACGATGTTGTTGGCGGAGCCGAAAGCTGTGGCCAGGCAGAGAGCAAAGGAGAAGTCACCCTCTCCCACCAGCAGTATCTTGTGAAGGCTGCTGTAATGCTGGATCCATTTCTCTTCCACTTCAACAGTAGTGCTCTTCACTCACTGACATTTTCCAGTTATGCACCAGTTCTATGTGGTAGTTAGTATCAGTTTTCTATATATATAAAGCTGGAGCTGAAGACTTGGAAGATGCATGGTCGATCACTGGATTATCGAGAGTGTCCTCCTAGATTCGGAATGTGTGTGGTTTTCCACTTCGAAATGTGAAGTATATATTCTCGGGGCACATCACCAATCCCGTATCTCTTTGAAAAACTTACACTATGGAAATGACGTCATTAATCTTAATTGATTCCTCAATTCATATTAACTGTGGTATTAAGATTATAATGCGTATAATTTCTTTTCTTTACTTAAGTATAATTTGTATTAATCAGATAGAGACTTACACCTTACATCTTTTCTTTATAATGCATCTTACATTTTTCAACCAATGCCATACATTTAGGCTCCGTTTGGTTTACGAAAATTTTAGTGAAAATGAAAGATAGGAAAATTTTTTCCCATGAAATTCATCATATTTTCCTTTATTTGTGTAGGAATGAAAATTGGTGAAAAATGATAAAAAATTATTTATTTTAAACAAATTTTCCTTTCAAATTTCCTACAAATTTTCTTTTTAATTTTCTTACCATTTTTTCTTCTTATTTTCTCCCAAATTTCCTTAAACCAAACACAGCTTTAATATTCGATCAGTTATCAAATACCCGTTGGTTTTCAGTAATTAAGATTTATGACAGGAACACGACGCGGTCATCTTATACAAACCACAAATTTAATACTTCATTTTACTTTCCCGTTCCTCACACGCTTTTTATGTGCAGACTCATGGAAATTGCATCACCATATTAGATAGGAAAAGTATATAAAAAATTACGAATTCTTATTTATTTTGTAAAAATTGAAATAATTAATATTAATTTTCAAATTTGTGATATATATTTTACAGTTATAGTTTATAAATGGGAAAAATAAATTGGGCTCTAATCATCTTGTTGTGGTTTTAATTAACAATCCAAATTGTTGAAAATATGTAAAAAAAATTTGAATTATTTTTAAAAATAAAAATTTACTATTGTATTCATAAACTAATATTTTAATTAAAATTGGACTCATGCATTAAAATTATGTCATTTTGTCATAAAATTAAATATTTTTTGTCATAGAAATAAAATGACGTTTTTTCATACTCAAATAATCTAATTTTTAATAAATTTAATAAAATCAATTATATTTAATGAAACAAACATAAATATTTTTAAATTGCATCCTAAATTAGTCTAAAAAAATGTACAGAATTTTTTAATAATTTGTGTAGTTCCAATTGTAAGTAGTGATACAATTATGTTTGAGGTTTCCTTTCTATGTTTTTTCTTTTATTAATCTATAAATAGATGGGTTGAATTTCATTGCTCAGATAGTGATTAATATAATTTTAGAAGCGGCTGTAGTAGATAATTCCTTTATTTAATTTTAATTTCATATTTAAGTTTTTGTACATTAAATTTTAAATGTAAATTATTTAAAATATAGATGGTAAAAATTATAAAATTAAATTATTTTAAATTAGAATTTAATATGTTTATATTTACATTATATCATAACAACTGTGTTAATGGAGAGATTGCGTGCTTATAATTTAGAGATAAAATCCAAAAGGGGTCTGAACTATCATCACTTACCTAATTGCAGTCAGAACTACCATGATTTCCAAAATGAGTGCGATGAAAAAAAAAATTGGTCTGATTTTCTAAAATAAAATTTACCGTTACATTTCTAACCTAATATTATTACAAGACTTAGATTTGTGTGTGAAAATTACGTTGTTTGGTTATCAAAATAAATTATATCATTTTACGCACATAAAGAAAACGACGTCTTTTGATAGCCAAATGACGTAATTTTTACACACAAATCTAAGTTTTATAATAATATTAGGTTAAGAATGTAATGGTAAATTTTAATTTAGAAAATCAGTTCAATTTTTTTTAGTGCACCCTTATTGAAAATCATTATAGTTCTGATCGCAATTGGATAAGTGATAGTAAGACCCCTTTTGAGTTTTTTCTTTATATTTTATCCGATTATATATGCATGTCGAACCGAGTTAATCTCCAGTAAGGCACCAATTGACATTGAACCAATCCAATTAACCCGAACTAAAGGAATTATTCATTTGATTTCACGAAAAAACTAAACTGAATAGAAATAAATAATTACTGGAAACCACCAATTATTCATATTTATAAAAACACGCCGATCTCGTCGGATTCTCCATCGGCCAAAAGCCCTCTGCGCGCGGCGGCAAACCACCTCTTCCCTCGCCGGACAGCGACAACCTGGAATTCGCACAAAACCCTAAATCTTCGGAGCCGATGAAGTACGGTAATGAGATGCAAAAGCAACGTTTGTCGTCACTGGCTAAACCCCCGTTGTCGCCGCTCGATGAATTTCGCGAAAACCCTAGAAACTACAGTGGCGGAGGGGGCGTGTACAGTGGGAAAGGGATGGGCGGGGCCGTGGATAAGGCTGGGAGTGGTGGGATTCTTGAGCGGTACAGGGAAATGCTGAGGGAGCGGGAGGAGGAGGTGATGAGGGTGGAGGATGAAGTGCCGCCCTTGAGTACGGACGAGATTGTGAGGATTTACGAGGCATTGCTTGCTGATTTGACCATGAATTCGAAGCCTGTGATTACGGATCTTACTATAATCGCCGGGGAGCAGAGGGAGCATGGAGAAGGGATTGCCGATGCTATATGTTGCCGCATTGTTGAGGTTTGTGTTTCATTTTCGAGTTACTAGAGTTTGAATATGTCGGGTTGTTGTGCCACGTGATGGCGGTAGATAGCAGAAATTTGCCTGCGGGTTTATGTTAATTGCTGTCATTTCCATGTACTTTTGGGCTGCTTTCTTTGTGTCTACTCATTTCTGAATGTTTGATTCAGTGGATATTACTATGGGAGTTTCGGATGTTAACTGAAAACTCTTTGATTTGCAAATTTGTTTCAGAGAAAGTGTAAGTTATCTTCTCATGGTAGTTTGGAGTAATTGAAGCAGTGTTGCCTGTTATTCAGTTATGGCTTGTTGGTCAGTACCATTATGTTGGGGGAAGAGAGTGAGCAACACAATTCACCAATTCACACACATGAAATTAACACACATCAATCGGTAATAATGATACTGTAGACAAAACAGGTTGGTAAGTTGTCTCTAACAAAAAACACTACATCACACTATGAAAATTTCATCAAAATTCTGCAGGAGAATTCTTTATCAATTTCCCTGCGTCACTAATATATCCTTCCGTATGGAATTACTGATGCTTGAGTAACTAGGATTTCTATTACTACAACTGAACCTATTAAAATAAAATTCCTACGTCGTACTATTCACCCAACTTGCTAAACCGTAAATTTTGGCTTCTCTGCTGCTGCTTCTTCTTTTTTTGTTTTTGTTTGTGTTTGTGTGTATCAATTTTCAATCTAGAAACTTTAATGTTTTCAGCACAGTGTGTTAATCTTTCTCAATCCCATTGGTTACTTTGTTTTTCAGGCTCCAGTCGATAGGAAGCTTCCCTCGCTTTATCTTCTTGATAGTATTGTGAAGAACATTGGCTGTGAGTATATAAATTACTTCTCAGCTCGTTTACCAGAAGTAAGTTGACTTAACTCAGCTCTGGATCCATCGTTCAACTCAGTTTACATATCAAGCAATTCTGTGTTTTAATATGTTCCAAATATATCATTTTCTTTTGAAATAAAAAATCTTTAACTGTAGGTATTCCTTGAAGCATATCGACAAGTAGACCCAAGCCTGTATCCTGCTCTCCGTCACCTCTTTGGAACATGGTCGACGGTGTTTCCAGATTCTGTTCTTCTAAAGATTGATGCTCAACTTCAACTCATGTCAGAATCGCCGCGGCTAAGTCATGGCATTCATGTGAACCCTAAATATGTTGAAGCAAGACGTCACTCTGAAAATTCAATTCTGGATCATGTATGTGTTTTCTTTGAATTGTATTATTTGAGATTCTACTCCTGCCTTTTGCTTCTTTCTAATATTTGGGGAATGAGCATCTGTGAAGGGTAGTCTGGGAGATATGTTATGCATCATATAGTGGTTTCATTTGTTGATCAGTCATAGTGTAGTTAGTATTCCTAAAATGTATTTGTATGTGTTAATATGTTGTTGTTATGTGATATTGGCTTGGCAGGACAAACAGAGTGCCAGAGTTGCATCTTCACCTTTGAGATCATACGGACATCGTACTCTTCCTCATGATGAGTATGATTTGGATAGTTCAGATGTATTAAAAGCTGAAGAGCGGACAGTAACATCAACTCGTCGGCCAAGTCATACATCTCCAAATCTTGGTGCCAATAGGTTTGTTCCCTCTTCAGCCACCCAACTTACTTGTCCTCTATCCTCTCTCTCTCTCTCTCTAAAATGGGCCTAGATCAATCTTCTCACCCAGCGGATGAATTTCTAACCCTTAACTCTTCCAGGTGGTTTACTGAGAGGGACACATTGCATGTTGAGCCTGATTACAAGCTGGGCAGAGCAACTGAGAGGGACAGGGGGACAAGTGAATGGTGGAGGAAACATTCATCTGACAGAACATATCCCAAATTGGATAGTTCTTCTGCATATAATGAACTGAATAATCCTAGAGCTTTGATTGATGCTTATGGCAATGATAGGGGGAGAGATAACAAGTCCAACTGGCAGGATACGCCAAAGGCTTTGATTGATGCTTATGGAAATGACAGAGGCACCGATAGACAGCTTCATTGGCATGATAATCAGTTGACTATTGGGCGTTTAAAGGAAAACATCATCAACAATAAGGTGACTACAAGGTCGTGGAAAAATACTGAAGAGGAGGAGTATGATTGGGAAGATATGAGTCCTACTCTAGCTGATGGTGGGCGGAGTAATAATTTTTTCCAGTCCTCTCATCAGGCTCAAGGAGGAAGCTTAAGGACTAGGTATGAGCCTGGAGTGCTGGGTGTTAGCTCAGATTTAGAACTCAGAAGGAGCAACTGGTCTCCTTCAGTTCCACCTTCTGTGGTAGGCACTTTGGCACCCAACTATTTCCATCTCAGTGGCATTGAGTTTTATTTGTTTAGTCAACAATTGATATTTAATGCATGATATAATGTTTCTGATGTTGTCTTTTTTACCATAGTATCGCCTTATGATTCATGTAGGCTTTTTAAAGTATTTCAATCTGTTTCTCATATTTCTACAACCTTTCTTATTTATGCATATGCATATCTCGACACAGTTCATCCTATCTGTCAAAAGGGGAGTCTACTAAATAATTGCATTATTATAATTTGTTGTGACTTATGACATTGTTTGACGGTTTATTTTCTTTCATGTTCATATCTTTGGATTTGTAAACAGCATAAAATTTTCTTCAATTGATGGCTAGAATTTTGTTTCGAATTATTTGTGACATTTGGTTCATTTATACATTTAAGTTATTGAAAATCTAGTTCTCTTTATTCTGAAAATCTGAGAGACCTTATGGTTGATATATGAAGACTGGCTTTTTATCATTGCAGCTTACTAGAGGAACAACTGGTAATTTGCCTGCTCATCAAGACCAGAGAATTCACCCTAGCTTTCTGTCTTCACAATTGTTATTCAACGGTAGAGGAAATATCCAGCTTTCTCATCTGCTAAATAACAGTATTTCATGATCTGATGAGGACTTATCTCTTCTTGGCTGTCTTTCAGAGTCGGATGCACAGCTTCGTAGGCCTCCTATTGGTGCTCTTCGTGGAAGGTCAACAAACTTTGATACAAATATTGGAGATGGTCCTAGTATGGGACTAGGGGGGACGTGGCCATCAGTAAACATTCAAAAATCACAGCAACCCTCATCATATTCTGTTTTATCACGACAGAAACAGATTGGGCAGTTAAACACAGGGACTGGTGGTGATAATGTGGCTAATCAAGGATCAAGTGACGTGCGCTTTTTACCTGAACAACGGTTGGACACAAGTCTCAACAATTTACTGCCAAGTCAATTGCAATTTCCTAGCCAGCGTCCTGGATATTTTCCTAATCAACAGCCGAATCAGATACAAGCCACTCCATTACCACCACTGTATTTGTCGACTAAGGAGGGACATGGGACTTTTGGGGCGACTGCCACCGTTCCAGGGCTGAGTCATTTAGGGGCTCGACCTTTGCACCATGGAGGTATTCCACAAGGAAACACTGGGTCTGCCAGCAACCCTGTGCCAAGTGTGATGCCTCGTGCATATTTTCAGAACACTGCTCCCTCTGGGCAACCGTTTGTGGGGGGTGCACCTCTTTCTGCCTCAGTCCCACGTCCTGGCCCACCACCGTTATTGCAGACATCTGGCTATCCGCAGAACGTGGCTAATCATGCCCCTGCAGGTGGTGCTCTTTCTGGTCTGTTTAGCTCTCTTATGTCTCAAGGATTGATCTCCTTGGCAAATCAACAGGTACTTTTTTGATTAACATGCATGAATTTGGTGTTTGTACTTTCATTGTTTAAAAGATTGTGTGCTGATCCTGTAAATTAAATAGGATTCAGTTGGGGTTGATTTCAACCCTGAGGCTCTTAAAGTACGGCATGATTCTGCCATAAAGGCTTTGTACACTGATCTCCCCAGACAATGCACCACTTGTGGCCTTCGTTTCCAGGATCAAGAACTGCATAGGAACCATATGGATTGGCATGTCACCAAGAATCGAATGAACAAAAACCGTAAGCAGAAAGCTTCCCGGAAATGGTTTGCGAGTGCTAGCATGTGGCTCAGTGGTACAGAGGCACCAGGACCAGAAGCACTGCCTGGATTCTTACCCACTGAGACTGTCATTGAAAACCAGGATGAAGAAGAAATGGCTGTTCCTGCTGATGAAGATCAGACTACATGTGAATTATGTGGAGAGCCATTCGATGACTTTTATTGTCATGAGACAGATGAGTGGATGTACAGAGGAGCTGTTTACTTGAATGCGAATCCAGGATCAACCGCAGGTTTGGACAGGTCCCATTTAGGTCCTATTGTACATGCTAAATGCAGACCGGACCCCTCCCAAAATGTTGCTATAAACAATCAGGTGCGTGATTTCGTTTTAGAATTTAGTAGATGTATTGGTAATGGATATGCGTTCTTGTTGGTCTACATTTTTACCTATACACTAGCCAGTGCGATTTTTCTTTTGCAACTCTTGCCGACTTTATTGTAAGGTGCATGTATGCTGCTTTCGGGTTTGAAAGTTCTTGGTTGCCTCATTATATTATGGTACTAGAAATGTTTATTATTATTCGTTCTGGATATGTTATGTGACTCGTGGTTATCAGGACGTTAGATTGCCCTAGTGGTAACCATTCTTGTGAAGTAATTGAGACTAAACTCTTTTTTATTATTATTTTCCATTGCAGTTTAATGATGTTGATGGTTCTCAAAGGAAGCGGTTGCGGGTTAGCTGACCAGCCTGGACCTGTAACTTTACATCTTTGAATTTTATACCTCGATTTTTTATCAGTGGTCCAACTTCGAGAGGTGGTATGTTGTGGTTATATCACAATCTTGTTCTTGTGTAGTCCAATTGGTCCCATTGTCAGAAAAAAATACACATTTCCCCATATCTTTGGTGCGTGTTTCAACTAGCTCTCCTGAAACTTTGGTTAGAATTGACAATGGCTGGAATTTTCATTTGTCACGTCGTACATGTGTTGGAATTGTTACATTTTCTTTGATTTTAAAGTTATTTGGTATTTTCAGATTTGTCTCTTCGGCAGTTTTTCTTTTACAGATAGATAATCAACTTGATCAGGGACTGCAGCTTGCCCCGTTGAGAGAGATAGTCCGAGCAGATCTCTTCACTGGCCTCTGAATGTCGGAAGTTGCAAGATTATCCCTTCATAAGCTGTTTCTTCTCATTTATGTAATTTAGTAGTATCAGTCTTGTGGCATCTATGATGTATTGAACTACCTGTTTCAATAAAGTCCCCTCACATGCTTCTTTTAATAAGTTTTTACATTCCTCATCAAGTTCTTAAAGTTGGTGTTTTTATTGGCTCAGTCATGATCGTGGAACAGGAACTTATGTCCTAAAAAGGGCAGACATTTGTTTGCATGGTGGAGTGCCTTCTGGTTGATCCGATTACTGATTACAAAGCTTGTTGGTGTTTGTATCGTGAAGGCATTCGAGTCCGTGAATAGAACTCTAGAAGCAATTCTCATTTGAATATTCATTTACATAAAAAAAACAAAATAATGATCCATTATCGTGCCCATATAAATTTTCAACAGGCCCTGTCCCGAGTGATTTTTGGTTGGATTGTGTGCAATCACCGGCCCTATCCCGAGTGATTTTTGGTTGGATTGTGTGCAACACGTGGTGATGGACACCATCAATAGAAAATTGGCATGTGATGCATTAAAAAGAAAAAAACTTCAAACCAATAGAAATCGTCATGTGGCTACTATTGATGGTTTCCACCTCCATGAAGGTAGTCTACCCAAAAATGACTCGCCCTATTTATGGGTGTTCACTATACGGTTAAAACCGTTAACCGAAATTGGTTAACCGAGAAATTTAAACGCGGTTAACCGAAAAATTCGGTTCGATTAACGGTTAAGTAGATTTACATTTTCGGTTAACCGATTAACCGAATGAATGCCGTCGTTTCCTTTGTTTGAGCTTGTCGTTTCGATCAACTAGTCACCTGCTCACCTTCATTCGTTTTCCTCTTCATTCTTTGGATCTAGGTCAAGGCGTCAAGCTCAAGCGGTCGCCGACACCCGACAGGAACAAGCCGTCTCGCGGTCTCGGTCTCGCCCCTAGCCCCCCTTCGCCGCAGCGGACGCGCAAGCTGTCTCGATCTCGCCCCCTAGCCCTCGTCGCCTCATAGGCTCAGCCCCTTCGGATTAGCGGACGAGTAAGTCGTCTCAGTCTCGCCCCTAGCCGCCGTCGCCTCAACGGCTCAGCGCCTTCACTGCAGCGGACGAGCAAGCCATCTCGGTCTCGCCCAGCCCCGACGCGTCCGCGGCCCCTTGACCGCAGCGGACGAGTCTCAGCGCCTTCTCTTTTGGGGTATTTTTCTCCAGTTATGCTCACTTTAATCACTTTACAACCTGAATAACTGCATCACTACATGACTAATGAAACATATATGTTACATGATTTCAGCCACTTTGATTGTAGATTTTAGTCATGGTTGATTCATCGCATAAGGTTTGGTCAGATTGTGGTATTTTTTATGTTTGGTCAGATTCTTGTTTGATTTCAGTAGTCTTATTTTTATGTCAGTAGACAACTAGACATCTGCTTGCTTTCTTATTCTATATTATCAGTTGATTACAGTCAGCATTCTTTCTTGCCTCTACATTGGAAGAGATGATCTCCTCGGACAAGATTTGCACATTTCTTTCTATTTTGAAAGTATGTTTTAGTGAAGTCACTATTTTGGAATGTTGTAACTTCAGAACATAAGGAGGACTCTTTACCTGCTGCAATTGCACACTGTTTACCTACTGCAAAAAATATTTTTGTTGATAGGTGAGGAATACTGGGAAGCATCTAGTTGTATTGACAAAGTTCTTTTTTGCCTTTATGCCTTTTTTACTGTAATTTTTTCATTCTTCGGACTTTTTTCTTCAGGGCATGGCTGGGTGATATTTTACTTAATATATATTTTCACTGCTCAACTACAGCTTTGTTTATGAATTCATATGTGTTTTGAGTCTGATCGTTTTTACAAAGAACTCATTACCATTAAAATGCAGTTCATTATTCTTAAAACCACCAAAAAGGTGAGAGCTCAATAGTGAATTTTAATTCTATCAAATAATTTGCTTCATTAGCTTCTCTTATATAATAAGACCAGGCATGAAACTATTGCTCACGAATGTATTTTTATGTACTATAATCATAGTATTCATCATCATTTTGTTGTTCATTATATGTTTCTCCGCTTGTTTTTTACTTCCAGTCGTATACTTGACGGTGAAATGTTGGTCTTGAAATATTGTTTTGATACTTATTTGATAGCTTCCATATTCACCTATTTATATATTCCACTTTCTACAGCTAAGGCAGCAAGAGAGGGGCTTGATAGTGAGCGGCAGATATACGTCTTACTTTCTACAAGTGTACATGGACCTAAAACATATTTGACAGTAAAAGTATTGTTATTTTTCGGCAGCTGTGCTGTATCCTTTGGGCAGTTGGGATGTAAAAATTATCAGTAGCAGTAGTGTACTTTTTTCTTTGAAATGAAAATTCGGTCAGAAATTCGGTTAAAATCACGGTTAATTTAACCGAATTAACCGAGTTTTCGGTTAATCGGTTAAATTAACCGAAATTAACCGAATTTTCGGTTCGGTTAACGGTTAAGGAATTTTTCGGTCGGTTAATCAGTTCGGTTAACCGAATAGTAAATTCGGTCGGTTATTAACCGAATGTACAGCCCTAGCCCTAGCCCTATCCCATAAAAAATTTATATAAACATGGACTACAGACATATATCTGTACTCTTGCAGATGACTCCAACTTATGAGGATGAGTCATGGAAATCAATCCTACACCTGATCCTTATAAATTTGCAATATATAATCTAAATGTATGTTTGTTTACATTATCAGCTACAACATAAGCAGTAGTTATCCCCTTCATGGCACTTCAAGAAAACCTAAGCAGCAACTCCTTAAACAAAACAAATGTCGACCCTCATCAGTGTTGCTTGCTGTCTCATCTTATTGAAATGCACGAATAACATGTCAGAGCGGGTCATTTGTTCCATTAAATATGTTGAGGAAAGAACCAGGAACCTTGTCCAAGGCACCGCCTCCAAGCAACTAAAATCTGCTTCTGGACTTTTAACAGTTGACCAGCTTCCAAAGTTCAAGTCTTTCTTTATTCAGCCTTGATCCTGCCTGCAGATCTATCTGAGCAGAAGTATATATATTTAGTGTATCAATGAGTTGAGTAGGTAGCAGTGGGAATGAGTTTCGAGTTTCCGGTATGTCTTTGTCTCCTTCTCAGTTTCTAGCTGTTGCCCTTTCTAGCGCGAACACATCTTTTGCATTATCATACTCTGATCCGGACCAGAGATGGGTCATCAGGAAGCACCTCCTTCTGCTGCTCCAAGAATACCCATCCTTCTCCTTGTCAACTGAATCCTTCACCCACGACAACGGCACGACAGTCTGGCTCTTGAACGCCGGCGGGCACCTACATGTGTCTGGCTCTGCGCCGCGGATACACGTTATGATTTGGGTTCATGAGGACTATCCCTACGTGGCTCCTAAGGTGTTTGTCGTGTCTGAAAATCCAATCAACAAGAATCATCCTTTTGTCAAGCCGTGTGGCTCAGTTGTCTCGACTTATGTCAGGACTTGGGAGTACCCAGGCTCCAATCTGAAAGACCTCGTCCACAACCTCGTCAAGCTGTTTTCTCATCATCACCCCTTTTTCACCATTCCTGGGCCCAAACTCTCTCACCCGACACTTGCGTCGAGAAGGGAAGCCATGGACAGGCTTGTGGGGTCACTTTACTCGGACGTAGTGGCGATAAATGATGATGCAAGGGAGGAGTTGGAGCAGCTGGGAGCTCTACAAAGCGAGATGGTGAAAAGATCAGACATTGCCACAAGCATGGTGATCAGCCTTGAGCATGAGAAACTAAACCTGAAAAAGGCCGTGTCAGATCTTGCGACCGATGCTGATACGCTGATGAACTGGCTCAAAGTCCACCACCCGAAATTCGGGGCGCCAGACTCCGTGAATGAAATGGCAGAGAAGGCGTTCGAAGCCGCAGACGAGGTGTCTGGATTGGTGATGGAGGCTTTAGCAGCAGACGGAGCTGTCGAGGATGTGATATACGCGTTAGAGAAGGGCTTAGAGGAGAGCGTCCTGGGTCCAGAAGTATATGTGAAGCAAGTGAGGAGCTTGGCCAGAGAGCAATTTCATCATAAAGAAATGCTTCTGAGATGTAGCAGACAAGACAACCTCGTTTGATTTCTTAATGATTATTTCAATAAATGTTTGATGTTCTTCTGAGATGTCTGTCTGATAATAATATACTGTGGCTTGTGACCCATGACCATGGAAGGAGATGTCGAGCATCTGGCATGTGTTGTAGGGGCTACAACAGTTGCAGTTCATCATCATCTGTTCCAAAGTATCGATCGCCGAATTCACCCATGCCCGGAATGACACGAAAATCTTTGTTCAGTCCAGTTTCGATCTCAGACGTCACTATCTTAACCCGGGGGAAGGTTTTGCAGACAACGTTAACTCCTTGGGGCGCCTGGTCAAGGAACAGCAAACTCGGGTTTAATATGATGAGAATGCGGAGAGAATGAGTTGAAAGTTGATGGGTCAAGAATTCTAGCATGGTACCGATATGAGGTTGAGAAATATAATGTTGGATTCCGGTACACCTTTCCGTATAAGCAGTGAGATCGCTTCCACGGCTGAATTCCCTGCGGTACCAAAAGCATGAGATGTCGGAATCAATTTAAAGAACACTTGGATAATTGTTTATCTAGCTGAACAATTCACAAACACATTCCGCAGTTGAAAGTCAGACCTGTGCCCAGGATCGGATCCAATAGCAATACGTGGCGCTCAGAGATATCCAGCGGCAATTTTTCATATATTAGCTGCCACTCAAATTTCATTTGATCAGGGTCAGTTGTGAAATGATAACTAAGTATAAAGAAATTCGATCCAAGGAGAACCTGTTGGCCATTGTCTCCTTCCCGGTGAATAAGAATCTTTCCAATCTTTATACCTTTGCAGCATGCTCGCAAAGCGTTCTCCATACTCTCACCGCTGAGATATTTAAGCAATATGGCCCCGTGAATTTGACGTGTGAGTCATTCACTCGACTGTCAGATTGTGAAACTGCCGAAAAGTTTGCATACCTTCTTATAACGGAAACTCCACATAATCTCTTACAAAAGTCCACACCGCTATACACGGACCCTGCAATAGTAGCGCAGCATGACTTAAAGCAGGAAAAAACGGGATCGAAAATGTCCAACAGATGTTTACTTTCACGGAGTGCCTTACCAGTTGGAGTGATTACTTGCTTCTCTGTAAATGGAAGGTGGCCGAGCCCATGCTCGACAACCTAATACAACAGAAGACGAGTTCAGAAAATAAAATCTTACGCGCAGCCAATAACAAGTAGTTAAACGAAATGAAATGTTCACAAGAGCAGGAGATGCGTACCAAGCGGATTAATCGGTCAGAGTAGAAAACAAAATCGTGTTTTGTAGTTTTGGAATCACGAATGAGCGTGTGCATACCTCGTATCTACATTCACGGAAATTTTCAAGTACAATTGGATCAGCAAGAAATAGTTGCCTACAAGATTTTATGGTGACTAATGAAAACTACTGCCTGCAAGCCAGCATAAATTTTACAAATTTGTGGCGCGCGACAAAAAAAAAATTAGAGGGGATCAGTTTGGACCTGAAATGCCGATTGGATAACGTACAAATTCGGGTATATTTTACAGAGATCGTGTTGGCCGAGCTTTGTACGTATATGCTGCACAATCAAATCAATAGCTACGTGGTTGTCCCCTCCATTGGGAATAATGATGTCAGCATACTTCTTCGTTGGAAGTATAAAGTCATCGAAAGCTGGCTTGACAAATTTTGAGTACTGCAGCAAAATCAAAGTATCATCTTATAAAAAATGAAACCCACCTAGAATCAAACATAATAAAAAGGACTTTTTATTTCTCTCCTCAGCATCCTGACAAGAGCATAGAATTCTGGTGAATTTATCGGCGTTCACCTGATCAAGAACAACGCCAATGTCTCGGCCCTTCTCGTTGGTGTCTCGTCTTATTCTGCGTGCCAGGCGTACATCAGGATCTGCACTGAAAATTGTACAACATGAAGCATGAATTCCATATAAGAAACAATAGCTGATGGTTCAACCATCACCGTGAGAAAAAGGAGAAATCTAAAGCTATAAAAAACCATATAGCATTCTTGTAATATACAAAATGGAAGAAAATGCCAGCAAGTATCAGCTTTGTAACTAGGCGGGCTTAACCTGTATCAACGAATATTTTCATGTTCATCAACTCTCGGATCCGAGAATCATGGAAAACTAGAATGCCTTCCAAAAGTATAACATCCGCTGGGTTTACCTGCCAGGGTTAGATGTCACCATCAATTTTGTTAAATTCAAATTCGGGAAGCTACATTTCGGTCCTGAGATCAAATTAGTGAAATTTGAACACTCTTTCGCATATGACATACCCTTCTAGACGGTAAAACATTGTTCATATTACTCTTGTAATCATACTTTGGAATGTCTACCGCTTCTCCATGATTTAGCTTCTCCATGGAACTCAGTAACTTCTCCGTGTCAAATGCATCTGCAACAGTGATTCAAGAGTGAGAGTCCATGAGAGTCCGCTTGACATGAAGAATGATATCATGATAATATGTAATAAGATGCCAAATATGAGACTCCACGAGTTCCGGTCAGAAGATAAAGTTTTACAGCACAAAACCATTGTTTCAGATATAAAACACTAAGAATGTCTGGCATGATAATGAACATGTAGCAGAAGGCAGAACTTAGCTGGGGAAAGATTCACCTGGATGGTCAAAATTGTATTCGCGGACCCTACTCAGTTCCTCCGTTGATAAATTATGATAGAATGCATCCTGTCATATGTACAGAGTTTGCGTTAAAAAGAGAAGTCAGGAACGACGAGACACAAAAACTCACGAAGACAAAGGTAATAAGACAACTTATGACCAACACTTGAGTAAGCATTCATATCTATATACGGCAGTTATTCTTCTTACGTACATTGAGAATTTAACAATGCCGGAGTGAAATCCAGAACAGGATTTATCAGATGTACGTAATTGGATTACACAAGTACAATGTATGAAGCAGGCTTTTGTGCAGAATCAGCGAGAAAGCAGACAGACACCTTAAGAAAATCGAATGCAAACTAGGACCGTTCTATCTGATAATCTTCCATTTCTACGAAAGAAAATGGGGTCTTCCAAATAGAGTGTCGTGCCATTAAGGAAGCAGCATATGCTCACCTGGTTGACGAGTACAACACGTTGATCACGTAGCTGCTCAATTATCATATCACAGACGGTATGCTTGCCCGACGCAGCACCCCCGCAAACTCCTACAAGCAACAAATTCATCAAGTGCTTACAAAAAGCCAAAACATGAGCGAAGTACCTAAAGAAACCTAACTTCATCCTAAACTTGGCTTCCCCCTAACAAACAAGTCCACTGAAATTCAGCTCAGATTTAGCTGCAGCACTCGATTGTTACTAATGATGCTCACCGATTACAAAAGGTTGCCTGGAAACGCTCTTCATCCCCATTGTTCTTGGCTCCACGCCATTCATATGAAACCCAGAAAAGTGTGCCTTGGAAGAAGCCTCAATCATATCAACCACTGACTTGGAATCCATTGATCAAACCTGTATATAAACCCCAGCTGCTTATCAACCCAGTCTCTAAATTCACTTAAAAACGTAAGTCAACAGCTCAGAGAAGACATCTAAGCCACAAACCCACACCAAATCTTGGTTACATTTCCACTCAGCTGCTCCACAATCAAATTTCCAAGTCCTCAACCTCTCCTAAACCCGTGACCATAACTAGGGTTTTAGAAAACTGAACAGTACACTGCTAACCCATCTTGTTAAAAAAGCAAAAACATGTCAGATTGTTTTCCAACCAGACATCAAACGAAAACCCACAGAAAACAGTTGACTCAGAATTCAAATTTAGAATCATTCTGAGTTTCAGTTGCCATTTTCAAAAAACGTAGTGGAGTGTGTACGGAATGCAGAATCATGAATATGTATGAACCTGGCCGACTGGAGTTGAGAGCTTTCTGAAAGATGGAGACTTGAGTAGGAAAAAATGAGGACAATGATGATTCTCCACGGACTGGCGCATTTATGGGAGTTTTTTTATTTTTATGAAAACAAAACTTTATTAACCAAAAATTGAGAACAGGACATGTACTACTGTTCAGTTTTTAGTGGTCCATTTTGTCTGAATTGGTGACTCCGTATGATTAGGCAACAAGTTTATCCATTGAGTATAATATTTGACGAATCAACAAAGTCAATTTAATTAGGGCGTACATTTTGGTCGGGAAAATTGAGTTCAACAAAGCTGAAAGGAAAGTAATGAATAGTAGATTACTAATTAAAACCTAACTTGGTAAATGGAAATCGTAAGTATGTCGGTCACTGTTTTAAAAGATGCTCTAACAGGATTAATCGCTTTACACACTAATCAATTGATTATTCAAAATGTGCTGGTCACTAGTTTTGGATTGTAGATCATATATTTAAAAATTTTAATATTACTATATTTACGCTTTGATAGGTGAGTCATCGGGAGATAGTTTATAGTACACACAAGGGGTCCGGATGGAGTAAATCAAGATTCAAGGAGAGCAGTATCATTGGCCTGGAAAATGGTCCGGATGATGTTGAGACTTCACCCAACCAGAGAAAAGTTCCACTACAACCAGCACCTACATTTTTGGCTGCAAGCTGACCCATCACGTGCCTTTCGAATTTGAGGGTGGAATCATGGCATGAGTCATTGGACTTATCCAGCTACAAGAGGATCACCAGAGTCTTCAGTCTTCACCATGCTCATCTTATCATCGTACAACATATGTTGACAAATTGCCACCTTCATACCCAGTGTTCTCCAGTGTATGTGAAAAAGGACACGTGGAATTAATTTTGAAAATCCCACTGATGTCTGAATTAATATTTGAAATTAATATTAGAAAGGAAATGAGAGGAAATTGGCAAACAGGCTATTTTTTCAGGCTATTTTTTCCCTCTCAAATTGGGATGATTTGGAAGACAAGAAAAAAATAAAAAGTATTACCCCGTTTTATGTTCTTATCTTTTTAAATTTAAAAATAATAAAAAGAATTAAGTAATTATATTTTATTTTCTCTTTTCCACCCAAATTCTTTCTTTACTTTCCTTCTATTTTCCTTCTTTCAAATCATTTCTCTCACTTTCTATTCAAACTTGGGAATAAAGTCTTAACTCAGACAGAATACATTAAGATTGATCCTCCGAAACATAAAACAAGTTATAGACGCTAGTCAACTACCTTCTTCATTTAGTTATACTGAGCTCCAGAAAAAAATCAGAGTAAGCTCACCGTTTTACATGTTTAACCAGTCTACACCTCATTTATATACAAATAAGACTGGGGTAGGCAACCAGAGTTGGAGGAACCAAATATGTACACAACAAAAGAAGACAGTCACTCGCCGACACATCGTGTTACTGATGAAGTCAGAGTCGAAGTGAGGAACTTAAGACCCATAGATCCACCAGGGAAGTAAGATACACCGTAGTATATGAGGGCCAGAACCTGCATAGAATCACAAAGAATAATTATTCAACATGTGAAACATAGAGTTCTTGAGGACTGCTGTTGTGTTCTTGATTGATGTATCTAGTATGAATATTGAAGAACTGAACTCACTAAAGCTTATCATGAGAACAGTAGTTCAGGGGGTAGAAACATAGCTCATAAAATTGGGGAGGTAAACAATAATGGAAAGTGCAACATGCAATATGAACTTGTTGTGTACCTGAACAACGGAAAATATAACAGACAGAATATAGCTGTGGAGCCCCATGGAGACATAAAGAGTACCCATCATACTTCCAATGAATGCTAGAGTAAAAGGGAGTCTCTGCACATAAATAAAGGTGAGCATCTGTTAAGATCAAGTAATTTCATGATGACAATTGGCTGCTAACATTCAGAAGATGCTGGTTTTATTTCACTTGCCTCTTTTGATATCATGTGAGCAAACTGGTTCTTGGGACCCCTCAAAGCGAAGAAAGACCCGACAATAAAACCACATCCAAGAGTGAAAGAAATGGCAAACTTTTGAGGCACCAGAACAATGAGCGGAAGGAATAATAAGAATGCCAGAAAAATGAAGAAGAACCCCGTGGCCAGAAATATACAGAAATACATGATAGCTTTTGGTGAAGGGACGTTACTAGCAGCAGACTGGAGGTTGCCAGGCAGATCAGTAACTCCTTTTGATACACTGCAACAAAGAAACGAAAATCAATCTTATTAAAATAGGGTACTCGATAACTATTTAAAAATGACATCCACATGAACAATTCATACACACAACGAGAACGGCACCCTATCTCAAAACGTGAGGCCAAACGTAGCACAAACAAGGTACTTATGCAACTAGCTTAACTAGTGCTCGGACTCCATGAAGACTTTAATAGCCGCTCAGGCACTCTAACCACAGTCGCCTCCCGAATCCCACCTAAAATACCTATGTCTATGTAAAATAAAAAAATAAAAATTTATATGCTTAATTTCAACTAAATTTTTAATTTTGCCCCCCTCCCACCCCACCCGAAAATAAAATTCTGGATCCGCCACTGACTCTAACAACAACTTCTTTAGTTCCACCAGGTATTAGGCCCTGAATAAAGGTACCTGTTACTTCTCTAGTCAAGCTTCAATTTGATTACTTCACATAAGCTGTTGTCACATACACATCTATGCAGGTATTTAGTTGAAGATCAAATCTTGAACCAAAAGCTAACACTGAAAAACAAATTTGACTTCTTTGCAGCCACCCATAAGGCAGATAGATCCATGATAAAAACTGTAATCAAATAAGCATGATGGGTGCCACACAAAATCTGACAACAATACATAGCATTCCTAATCTAACCATGGCTGTGCATCTAATAGCTCAAACCATTCATTAACATAGAGCACCACACCAGAGCTGAAAACCCTAAACCACCAAGAAAACCAACAGAAGAACCGATAGGTAAATGAAACGCGAGTGGAGAAGAATCCATACACGGTGAAGGCGCCGGTGACCTTTTCATTGGCGGACCTGACGGCAGATTCCAGATCGAATCGAAGAGGCGAGCCCTCCTCTGGCGACAGAGACGAAGTGTAGGAATTCCATTTGGCCAAAAGCAAGGACGACGCTGGCTCTGCCGGATCTTCGACGTCGGTGCTCGCTGTGTTCTTCTTGAACCAATCTTGCGCCGTCTTGAACATCCTCCTTAATTTTCCCGAACGCCGGACAATGCGGTGCTGCTTCCTGCTTGAAGATTCAGAGCTCTGTAAATAGCGAATCAGTTGCTGACTCGACTGAAATGCGACTGTACCACTAATTGGTTCACTTTTTATATAAATTTTAATTTAATTTACCGTTTTTATATAAAATTTTATGATAAGTATTAGAATGATGGGAAAGATATCCGTTGTGAATACTTCAGTTGAGTATTAATGTGGATAATTCTTTATTAATCATTTTATTTTATTTTTAAGTTTATTTATTATACATTATTGATTATCCAAAACTCATGTTACATATATGAAAATGTGTAATGATGTACCATATCTAATAAAGTATCTTTAAAAGAAGTGTTTTAATTTTTTATTTCTTTTTTTTATATTGATTTTATATATTTCAATTTGGTGCACTGTAGATCGTCGCTTACTATTCACCGCCGCTCACTGTTCACCGCTGTTTACAAGACAGATCTGCATAAAGATAAAAATTCGCTCACTGTTCACCGCCGCTCGTTGTTTACAAAACAGACCTGCATAAAGATGAAAACCCGCTCACTATTCACCGTCGTATACTTTTCACCTCGTTCACTGTTCACTGTCGCTTACTATTCACATCACTCACTGTTCACGAACGTTCACTGTAGCGTCGGTGTAGGCCAAATATACGCCCGATCAAATGAATTGAATGAGTGTTAATTGAATTAAATAAGATTGAACGTGAAATAAGATAAAATAAAAAATATGATTTGGGAGTAAATTACGTCAACAAATCTAGTGGAGAAGATTATGGTAGGTTACTAAAAGATAATTAAAACAAAAATATAATAAATAAAGTTAAAACACGGTCGTTTAATGTTAGAAATGATTGATCCATAATTGTTCACAGTTTCTTCGCAATTTAATTATTCACAACTGATCCATATTTTAGTATGATGAATCGTATCTTTATATTGTAATATTATTTTCTGGTCAAATTCGACAGATGAAGTCGTCTTCTTCTTTCCAGGCCAGTCCGATCTTTTTACAGACGAGCCCAATCCATGTCAAAGCCCACCCAATATTCTTCTCGGGTCTAGTATTATAGATGGATTATAAGTATGAATGAAAATTTTGATAAACCGATGAATCAAATCAAATTATACGGAACCGATAGATTTGATTCAGATTGGAATGTTAGTAGTTCGGTTATGATTTCAAATTTTGAAAAACCGATGAATAATGATTTGATTCAGTTTTTAATTTTTTTCAAATCGAACCGATCCAAACCGATTAAAATTAGGATTTTTTATAAAATTCTCCTATTTAGTAATTAAATTAGTCGATAAAATTCATCAAAAAAAATTAATCAAACCGAATCGAACCGCGTGACTTGATTCAGTTTGATTTTTTAAGATTAGCCGTTTGGTTCAAGTTCAAATTACAACCGGTTTAATATGTTTTTTTATTAACGAACCGTTACATCCCTGAGTTGGACAGCCTTAAGAATTTGCACCCCTGGATGTGAAAGTGATGAGAGTCGGGTGCACTACTACTTCTTAGTTCCTACTACCTCATTTAGAAACGATTTTGATAAATCTTTGTTTGAAATAGAGGAGGTTGATGCAGCCTTGCAATGAACACATAGCGAGTAGTTTTTCGCTTTTTACTAAAAAAATACCGTGTGTTCGCTGCATAAAACTTCAGAAAAAAAAATAGAGGAGGTTGTTGCTCTTCATTTATGATCCCCACAACCAATCCTCTCTTCTGCTCTCCCATCATTGTTCTTTCTCTCTTAGGGTGTGTTTGGTTTAGGGGAAATTTGATGGAAAAAAATTGGTGAAAAAAAATAAAATTTGATAGAAAATGGGAATGAAAGTTTGTAGAAAAATTAGATGAAAAAAAAAGAAAATTTGTTAAAAATAAAGAAGATTTTAGCATTTTCCTATTATTTTTCACCTCAAACCAAATAAGGAAAAATATGATGAATTTCGCGGAGAATCCACTTTACCTCAAATTTTTCTTTCCACCAAAATTTTCCTAAAACAAACACACCCTTAAATCCACACGCTAATTTTGCCTATTGACTTTCAGAAAAGCTACCTGAAAGAACTTTCGTGAAAATCAGTATATTTTTGCGAGTAATGTGCTGATTTAAATCATCTATTTTAAGGAGAATAAATGACTTATTTTCTCAAAGGCAAGCCACCACAGTGATATAATTTGACTAAAAAAGAATTTGTCCCCTTTATGTCTTATCAAACATGTATTGATTTATGTTCATGGGTGTGTTCTTGTATGCAATAATTAAAATGAAGTATGAATGTGCGACCCGAAGCAGGTGTGAGTATATAAGAGAGCTCGAAATCAATTTATGGTGAGGAGGGGCTGGAAGCGAAGCACTTTGAGAAGCTGCACCTCAAAGACCAGGGGCTCGCTGGCATGAGACATGAGGCTGCGCCGAGGACCAAACTGTGATTCAAGCAGAGAAACAGTTAAATACTGGTTCAGTTTTATTGAATGTAATGTGTCTTCATGAGAAATACCTCATCTGGGACTGGCTTTAGATTTTCGTTCACATATCCCACTGATGGAGGTATGAGGGCTCTTCTCTTCCCTGAAACATACACCAAACATGTTACGGCAATCCTGTGGGTGTAATGTTTAAGCTTCAAGGTTTCAGAATTAAAGGCTATCTGCAGGCGATGATGTATCACAAGATGAGATGAAACTGACCTCCGGCCTTCATGCCCACTAAGACCTCTTTAAGACCCTTTATCGTCTGTAAATCACACAAATTTATTGGTTGAGAATCACACAGTCATTTTCTATTGGAGTAAAAAAGCGAAAATTAGGAATTGTAAGTGAGTTGGTCTAGTTTCACTCTAAAAACTTATAGGGGACTCACTCGTATTCACTTTACTAGTAAGGAGTTATAAAGCACCAACCTGGTTCTCATCCAGGGGAAGAATAACAGGCCTGCTCTCTCCATTGAACTGATCAACTGTACTGAATTACAGCAAATATGTGTAATTAGAGTAAGTAAGGTAATATAAATAATAAAGATGAGATTCTTTGCATATATCTTCGTTATGAACCAGAATATGCACTATGAGCAGTTTGTTAGTTTGCTATCGTCAGATGTCACACCTGTAAACAAAATATCCATTAGATCGACGGCATACATAGTTCACCTCAACAATGTCCCCTTCATGGGCCTCTACTCCCTCGCCCTCAATAATATCTGATCAATAGCATTTTGCAGGAACATAAAGTTGGATTTAATGACCAGATAAAGATTTTTTTTTTCCGAAGTAAATGTAAGTCCTCGATGGGAAACTCGCTAGATAAAAACAGGCTTCCAATAAGCCATGACTAATTTATTATATAAGCTTCTTCAAGATTTACCTTGGAATTTTACACCGCTGTCAAGCTTAACTGTCCTGGATGCTTCAATGGCAAAGAAGAAATTCAATTACAAAATCACAGCACGTTGTAAAAGAAAAGGCAACAAGAAGAGCTCCACCATTAAAGCAAAGAAAAAACAGGTAAGACACTTTTACCTAATAGCTTCAGGCTCCTTCATTTCAGGCAATGATGCAGCAAGAGCAGGATGGTACCCAAATAAGAGCGGGCTCAAACCGATAAACTGCACAAACAGCCTCTTCGGAATCTTTCTAGTACTAACACACGAAACTCTGGCTGCATTGTTGCGACTCCCATTCCTTACAAAATTATGACTGTCAACATGGTTAATTACAAACTATGAGCAACATACATATCATCATGTTTCCTGGAATTCATTATTAATTACTACTGAAAGAACCAATTGCTTCCAAGGATTTTCTTAGTAAACTGTAATGACTTGATGACATAACGCATATTCAAGATCAATGGTAGGAAATGAACCCCACATCAACCTGATGATGATGGTCATTTTTTATCAAAATACTTTTAAGTTGACCAGTAAAAAACATGAACTAAATGATGATGCACATATAGGCACGCCAGCAGATTTGCATTCTTGAAGTTGAAGTGGTGGCATTTGCTGGCTAAGGATTAGTCTCTGTATTTTAAGTAGTTTCAAAGCATTTTCAGACCTAAGCTTAATTTGATGAAGTTTCTCACAATTCTTTTGAAATACAAAATCGAAAAGCAGATTTGCCAACCTAACCAAATTGAACATATCTAAAATTGAATCACCTCCAGTCTCACCTCGACCTCGATGATCTGAAAGTTCGAGGAAACCCCACGACAGCATGAAGCGGAGCAGCTTCCATCATCCTCAGCAGAAGACACAAGACTGTACCAGTTGATGATGATGAAATGGAACTGTGAAAATTTTAAGGTAGTGAAGTGGGTGGTCAGCTTCAACTCTCAAAACAATGTAAATTCGATATTCAGTCCCTGATCTTTAAACCAATTTCAATCAACCCCATTCAATTCAAAACCTTACAAATCAACCCCACACTTACAAAACTGAAGAGTGGTAGACTTGGAGTTGGAGCCAATCAAACGTCGTACGACATTACCGATATACCCGCCGAGCCCGCGACTGATTCATATCCATTAAATAAATAAAAAATACGTGAAATTAAAATTAGCGATAGAAGGATCTAGACGTTCTAGAACCCCCTCTCGCACGCGAAGGATCTGGAAGCGCTGGGTAAGTATAAAACTTCTCCTCCCTACTTCGCCGCTCTCCATCTCAGAAAATCTCAAAATTGCTTAGCATCTTCTCTCGCGATCAAACCTCGAGCTATCTCGTACATAGAATTTTTGGCCGATTTTCTTCCTTGCTTTCTAGAGTTTGTGCTTGTGTGAATCTATGGCGGAGGCAGAGACGTTCGCTTTTCAGGCTGAGATCAACCAGCTTCTCAGCCTTATCATCAACACCTTCTACAGCAACAAGGAGATCTTTCTTCGTGAGTTAATCAGCAATGCGTCTGATGTGAGTCCATGCTCTCTTCTGTGCTTCGAGTTTTCTTTATTGTTTTCGTTTCATTTTACTGAGGCGAGGCTTTGAGTCAACTGCTTCAATTTAGTACTGTTTGATTATCAAGTGCAGCGATTCGTCTGCCTGTTTTTAGGATTGATTTATTGGCCGGTGTCAGTTAGATGGTGCAAGTTAGGTTGTATATCGGAGGGGTAAATCTCGGTTTAACGATGTGTTATTTGTTCACTTTCTGTACGAGGTTGTCGTTTGGTGTTTGCTGATTTGTGTTTATGGCTTTGTGGTTAGGCGTTGGATAAAATCAGATTCGAGAGTCTGACGGACAAGAGCAAGCTCGATGCCCAACCGGAGCTATTCATCCACATTGTCCCCGACAAGACAAACAACACTTTGAGCATCATTGACAGTGGCATTGGGATGACCAAAGCAGGTAGCTGATTTGATTCGGAGTCTGAATTGTCTGAAATTTTATTCTGGTTTTGAAAATTTTGGGGTTGTGGGGTGCTGAAGTTGTCTGTTCTTTCATTTGTGCTGTAGATTTGGTGAACAACCTGGGTACAATTGCAAGGTCTGGCACCAAAGAGTTCATGGAAGCTATTGCCGCTGGGGCTGATGTGAGCATGATTGGGCAGTTTGGTGTTGGGTTCTACTCAGCTTACCTTGTGGCTGAGAAGGTCATTGTGACTACAAAGCACAATGACGATGAGCAATACGTGTGGGAGTCTCAGGCTGGTGGTTCCTTCACCGTGACCAGGGACACCTCTGGTGAGAAGTTGGGCAGAGGAACCAAGATTACTCTGTTCTTGAAAGAGGATCAGCTGGAGTATCTTGAGGAGAGGAGGTTGAAGGACCTGATCAAGAAGCACTCAGAGTTCATCAGCTACCCAATTTCTTTGTGGGTGGAGAAGACAACTGAGAAAGAAATCTCTGATGATGAGGACGAGGAAGAGAAGAAGGATGAGGAAGGTAAAGTTGAAGATGTGGATGAAGAGAAAGAAGAGGGATCAAAGAAGAAGAAGAAGATCAAGGAGGTGTCACATGAATGGTCTTTGGTGAACAAGCAGAAACCTATCTGGATGAGGAAGCCTGAGGAAATCACCAAGGAGGAGTATGCAGCTTTTTACAAGAGCCTTACTAATGACTGGGAGGAGCACCTTGCAGTAAAGCACTTCTCTGTGGAGGGACAATTGGAGTTCAAAGCCATCCTGTTTGTGCCAAAGAGGGCTCCCTTTGATCTCTTTGACACAAAGAAGAAGCCAAACAACATCAAGCTGTATGTCCGCAGGGTGTTCATCATGGACAACTGTGAGGAGCTGATCCCTGAGTACTTGAGCTTTGTGAAGGGTATAGTGGACTCTGAAGATCTGCCATTGAACATTTCTAGGGAAATGTTGCAGCAGAACAAGATTCTGAAGGTGATCAGGAAGAATTTGGTGAAGAAGTGCATAGAGCTGTTCCAAGAAATTGCTGAGAACAAGGAAGACTACAACAAGTTCTATGAGGCTTTCTCGAAGAACCTGAAGCTAGGCATTCATGAGGATTCCCAGAACAAAGCTAAGCTTGCTGAATTGCTCAGATATCACTCTACCAAGAGTGGTGATGAGATGACGAGCCTGAAGGACTATGTGACTAGGATGAAGGAGGGCCAGAATGACATCTATTACATCACTGGTGAGAGTAAGAAGGCTGTCGAGAATTCGCCATTCCTTGAGAAGCTGAAGAAGAAAGGGTATGAAGTACTGTTCATGGTGGATGCCATTGATGAGTATGCTGTTGGTCAGCTCAAGGAGTTTGAGGGGAAGAAGCTTGTTTCAGCTACGAAGGAAGGATTGAAGCTGGAAGAGACTGAAGACGAAAAGAACAAGAAGGAAGAATTGAAGCAGAAATTTGAAGGGTTGTGCAAGGTCATCAAGGACATTTTGGGGGACAAGGTTGAGAAGGTGGTTGTGTCTGATCGGGTTGTGGACTCACCCTGCTGCTTGGTGACGGGTGAATATGGTTGGACTGCTAACATGGAGAGGATAATGAAAGCCCAGGCACTGAGGGACTCGAGCATGGCTGGGTACATGTCAAGCAAGAAGACCATGGAGATCAACCCTGAGAACCCCATCATGGATGAGTTGAGGAAGAGAGCTGATGCTGACAAAAATGACAAATCAGTGAAGGATCTGGTGCTGCTGCTGTTTGAAACAGCTCTGCTGACATCCGGATTCAGCTTGGATGAACCCAACACATTTGGTAATAGGATTCACAGGATGCTGAAGCTTGGGCTGAACATTGATGAGGAAGCTGGTGAAGATGTGGACATGCCACCTCTTGAGGATGCAGACGCAGATGCTGACGGCGAGGGCAGCAAGATGGAAGAAGTGGATTAAAGAAACATGCAGTGGGAATATTTAATATTTCAGGTCAATGGGTGCAAGTAGTTTTTGGTGTCTGTCAAATCTTCTAGGTATTGGTGTGCGTCAAAGAATCAATCTAATTGAACTGCTCTGTTTCTTGGTCGCTTTTTAATTGTTGTAGTCACTTTAGACGGCGCTTGGGCCTTTCTCCTGTGAGTCAATCGACTAGTATAAGAGACAAACTCAAGCAACGGTAAGCCACAAATAAGAATCTAATATCCTGGGAGATGCACTCTGCAGCCCCCCGCTTGGCAAAAACGCCGAAGCTCGACTGCGTTGAGGCTTGAGGGCAAACTGGAGCCTTGGGTTTGTTTATATGTGGCACAGAAGCTGTGTAAATGTGTATGTCACCAGTTTAGCCAGGCTGCTTCACTTGAAGTGCTTCTATCGCCTGTGTAACAATACTATTTTAACGTAGCTCAGCTCCAGACTGAAGCCTTGATTTGCTCCTCGGCTATTAAACGCCGGATTAACAATTCAATCCATCCTAGATACTTTAATTTCCGATGAATATAATATATAAGAGTGCTATATCAAATTATTTGATAAATATTTTTTTATATATTGATCAAATAAAAAAAGTTATTCAATGAATTGTTTAATAACTACGTCCAACTTTCTAGTTTTCTATCTAAAAAAAAAAGCTAGTTAGACCGGCGACTAAGTAATATGATGCAATCGCCAGGATGGATTTGCCCTGGCAATCAAGAATCCAACTCTAGCGGCCTCGACGAAACTCAGCAGATCAGTCCGCACTGTCGGAAGTGCCTGAGGATTAGCAAAGTCCTTCGCGACGGTAGTATGAACTCAAGCGTTGAATCTTCACATCTCAATGATCGATATACCCAAGAGGAACAAGACTATCAAGAAAAAGAAAAAGAAAAGTCTTCTTCACCCCGAATAAGATCAAATTCACAGCCGGAAAGCCGCATTCAGAGGAGATAAAAGTATATATTTGTCAGAACTAGAAAACGAAAGGCCATGCCACTACCGGAAGCCTACATGGCCACCATGAACTCATCAATTTGAGCTCGTAAGAAGATATTCGAGGCAAAGTGTTGTGGGACGATTCCTCTTTCGACTTTTTAGATGGACATCACAATTTAACTCGAAGAAGGAATCCACAAAGGCCACGGTTTGGGTAAGAATCTCGCATCTGAACCTGTTATACTTTAATGAAGTATTTTTGTGACATATTAAAGAGAAAATGGGATCTTACCTAAAATATACGAATGGACTCTGGACATGACCTGTCTAGCTTATGCCCAAATCTTTGTGAAAATCAAAGCCCTCTGGTGAGACAAATCTGTGTGGAGAGTACGTTGGATGAAGATAATTATTTCGAACAAAATGCGAAGGGAAACTGACTTATTGTTGGCGTGTAAACTTAGGAACATAGTGTAACAAAATGTCAGAAGGTTAAAACATTGAACAGTAGAGACCAAGCCTGAGGAAGGCACGACAATCCAGAAGGATTCTGAAGTAGGAGAACCGAAGCATCATCCGGCTAAGGCATGTAAAGAAGCTGATGAAACAATGCAAAAGGGACAAACTGGATGTGAAATGCAAAAGATAGGACCAAACAGAAGTCACATGAATATGGCTACCTATGCTGATGATCGCCTTATTACCCCATTTAATAGATTCAAAGTATTGAAAGTGGAGTAAGACGATGAGGAAGTTGCGGACAAATCTGCAGGGGAGAAGTCGATCAACAAGGAGGACATCTGTTTGACTCTAGGATTCGATCGCATTGGTTAAGAAAACAGCACCAGAGAGACAACTCTCGATGAATATAATAACTTTCGATCCGGAGCATGAGGTTGTGTCTCTTGACAATTTATTCGGAGAAAGGGCTTTCAACTGGCTTTAAGAAGTAGATATTGTGAATAAGGGAGCTTAGAGACCTTCTAGCATAAGCTCATCTGTGGCGATGTGGCTTGAAGAGTCTGGCACAGCTTGGCAGAGATCGCAGGCCCACAACAAAACACAAATTTTGATAGGCTGGTAAGGGACTGGTTCTCCAGACCGAACTTGAAAACGCAGATGGACATGGTGAGAGTTATGTGCTTTTGGTTTGGGGGTTTGGAAGATAAATTATAGTGATGCAAATTTTGATATGCCATTTTTTTGATGTAAACATTAGATGTTTGCAAACGTGTTTGTCATATATTGTTTGTTGATTGTATTTTCTTTATATTAAAGAAATAACAAATTTATAGAGAATGGAGAAGATAACAAATGTGTCTTAACGGTCCGTACCGTCTTCAACGGACAATGTCCCTGGCTTTCAACTTCTTATAACAGCTTATTTGTCTTGTGTTAACATAAGTTTTCTTCACTTGCACACCCGTGTAACACAGTCTTGATATTTTGTTAAATTATTGAATCTTTCATCTAACCTTTTGAGCTTGAGGATACCCTAAATCTAATATGGTTACTATATATATTTCATTTTAATTTCAAATTAATTAATTTTGGGAAAATTAGTAATTGTCACATTCATGGTCACCTCATGAACATAAATTCAACTGATAAATATATACGTCTAACTAAGATATGCATATGATAACATGAAAATAATTTGATGAACATAACAGCTCATATAGTGAATTTAACAACTAATATGATGAATATTTATGTTATTCTGATGGTTTTTTGTATATCGTGATCAAATAACTACAAATACTTATCTGGTGAACATTCATGCTTATTTGATAAATATATCTATTTTTGTCATTTATAAGTTCATAACTAATGAATATTTATATAAGTAAAAATGCATAACTAATGACTATAAAATGTAAACTTTGTTATTTTATTGATTTTATTTGTATTTTTATAGATCAAAATAATTTATTTCACTTTTATTTTTCATTCATCCCACCCCCCAATTTTTTACTATGAATTTTGCCATTAATTTGGTGGGTTTTTCCTAATTTGCCTTATATGTCACTATTTAATTTTGACTCTACCCTACTTTGCTATTTTATTTCAATTTTGTCCCAGTTGACAAAATCGAGAATGTCATTGACGATTTGTTTAAACAAAATTGGGAATGACATCTATGGTTTGCTCAAAAGATGTCATGCACATATTTGTCAGCACCTCAAACCGGGGATGTCATTTCTAGTTTTATTTAAAAGAACCGCAACACCATTTTTAGTTTTGAAAAATTGGGACAAATAATCGAGATAAAATATTTAGATAGGATAGAATAAAAATTAAATAGTGAGATGAGAAAAAATTAGAAAAAAAATATTTGATGAGCCGTTCTCATAAAACGACATTGTTTGGAGTGAGCGCAGTCACCTAGATGAACGCTGTCGATAGACTAAAAATTTTATAAAAGACCGGGAGAAAAATGAAGGGATGTGACATTTATTAGCCACTCTTCCACCATCCTAAGTATCATAACAAACACCAATATTTACTAATCTTATAACATATCTAAGATAGTGTTCCTGAGTTATAATTAGAAAGGAAAGAAAATTGAAGAGAATGAGTAGGTTATTTTGGATTTTCTAAAGAAGAGATTTGAGAGGATTTTGAGGAAGTTGGGAGAAACCCTAGCTTTTCTTTTCACCTATTTGCGTGAGAGGAGAGGGATAGATTTAATGCAAAAAAATCAATATTAACTCAACTATTTGGGAGGAGCAACTCAACCATAGTTATTAAAATCAGATTGATCAGTTTAAACGGTCGAACCGTGAATCGATGATTGGTTCGATACAATTCTTCATGTATTACTATTCTACTGTATAAATCGTGGTTCAACCGGACCTGACCGGTGAATACCGATAAAACCAATGTGAACCGGATGGTTTATAGAAACCAATTCATTATTTAATAACTATATAAACTATCATAATTAATAAAATCAACTAATAAATACATAAGTAAAATGAAACCGCCAGTATCAATCCCTAGCCATTAGAGTCACAAGAGTGCCCATCTGCTGCACGACCACTTCAATTTTGATGTCTTCACATTGTAAGTTTTGTGTAATTACACTGACAACTTATCCGAATTATTGGTTCAATCGATAAATCAAGAATCAGAGCTTGTACCGATTCGATTCTCAATCCGGTTCCGATAAATATAAACTCAACTGTTTGGTTGGGTGGAAAACATAATAAACGAACATCGTACCTGGCGTCTACTCCAAAGTTGGGTGTTCAAAACTGTAATTTTGGAAACTATCAGAAGCAAACTGCAATAATCCCCTTACGACGTCGTAAATAGGTAGACATGCTTTATATTTCGATAGTGCCGTCAGGGCTTCTCGCTCTCATCTTACACCTGGAGAAGTTCGAATTCGAACGATTTGCATCGGAGTTGTATTTCTTTTTGTGGTATGGGGAAGAGAAAGGAGCGACGGCGGGCGGCGTTGAGCTCCGCCGGTCGAAGAGTAAAGCTCGATCTCTTCGCGGAACCCTCTGGTAGGCTTCTGAAATTGTTTCCATTGATTTTCGCAATTTTCAAGGATTATCAATAATTGTTTCGAAAGATTCTGATATCGATTTTGTTGTTTTCGGATTTATATATCTTAATATAAATTCTGCTTCTATATTCATATTTGATGTGCTTGTAATTGTCTTTTTTCACGGTTGTTTTTGTATCTAGGGTTTTCTTGTTTTTCTGTGGCGAAATTTGAATATGTATCACTTTTTATTTTATTTTTGATGTGTCTTTTTTCATGGATGTATTTAAAATTAGGGTTTTCTTGTGTTTGTAGTGGAATTTGAATATGCATCACTGTTTTTTTTTATCAGGAGACAATGAGTACCTGAATTTGGAATGTGAATTCATAAAATTTTGACATTGTAACTAGGGTTTGTTTATTTATGGAGGTAGATTTAACGTTTTACGTATTCATTGCATGGGCTGGCTTGATTACAGTGATGCGATTATATATTTTTAAGTGTTTAGAAGTGAATGACGGTTGCTTTTTATAATATAAAGGAGTATTGGTTGGCTCCTCAGTGCATGAGAATGGAGGAGGGGATACTGACTCAAAACATAGTACTGGGTCTCCCGAGCCAGCGTCTTCAGGTGGGTTCCGTCAGTTTTCTTCAAAGGAATATGTAGGACGGCATGAGTATACTTCTTCATTATGTTCGTGGAATTGTCCCAATAAAAAAATGTGCAAGACATGCTACGTTGTTTGTTCTATAAATTTGATCCCAGACTCTAGGGTGGCGTTGGTCTTGGGAACATTCAATGGGCAGATCAAATCCAGCCCTGCTATAAGGAAAACTGAATGACTCCCAAGTCATTATGTCTTTTATTGGTGCTGCGGAGTGGTTTCAGGATTTCAACAGGAAATCTCTATATGGGTTCGAATGTCCCTGTCTTTATTCACATTGAGGTACACTAACAATTTGCTGACTTTGCAACAGGTGGTGGTGATTTTTAAGTCCTGCTTTTTTTAATATGTAGTGGACTTAAAACCTTCTAACTTCCTGTTGTTAACCTTCTCCTAACATGTGTTAATTTATCAGAATCTGTGTTGAAATCAAATCAATTAAAATTATCAGATCTGGTAGTCCTTAGTCGTTACTGTTCCTGACTTGCCAGTATAATGTCTTCAGGTCAGACATCTAAGAACCCATTATTGTTGCTTGGGCAATACAGTGATGATGAAGAAGACGAGGAATCCAACGACAGTCCAAGTCTTGTGGCAGTTTCCAATTCATCTCAAGATCACACTGATCAAGTAATTTCTTCTGTTGTTCATTAGCTTCAAATATATATATTCATTTATAGACACACACACCCACACACACACATATAAATACAACTTTTTGTTTATCTATTTCTTACTTAATTCCTTGTTAAATGAAAATTATGTATCAATCATACTCTCCAGAGAATTGATATTGCACAATCTTTAATTTACACATCATGTGCACTTTAGTTTAAAAATCTATATCATGATTCCATGACATAGGGTTTGCTTCTTTCGACTAGGTAATTAAATCAACCAACACAACTACAGATGGCCTGCAAACATCCGAGGCTAAGGTTTATAAAACTGATAACATTGGAGAGCTTGTTCGCCAAAGTGATACCCAGGCCGATGGAGATAATCAGAAGACTACTACTGCTGCAAATCATGTACACCAAAGTTCAAGTCCAGACGATCACGCCGTTACTGAAAGTTCAGATATGCAGGTAGTTGGAGATGTGAGTTCAGGATGGAAAATGGTGATGGATGAATCAACCAACAAATGCTACTACTGGAATGTTGAAACAGGAGAGACTTCATGGGAAGTAC
>NQLW01000051.1:640458-668460 GCA_002312845.1 Kalanchoe fedtschenkoi | reverse complement strand
TTCCTGCATTTGGTTCAAGTGAACAATATAGTGGTTATGCCTCTTTGTTCGGTACTTCCCTCGGTGCTTATTACTCATTTCAACAATTGGATGGTAATGCCAGTGATTGGAACGGCTTGACAACCTCAGATGGTATTGTAGGTGAAGGAGTAGATGGACATGTGACGGTGGATGATTTTTCTTCTCGCGTGGTGAAATTTGGTGAATACTTATTAGAGAGACTTAAATCATTGAAGGGGTATGGTCTGGTTACTTTTTGTTGATTTTCTTTGTGACTTTATTTTCTATGATGCGGAGGTATCCAGGTTGTCTGTCTATCTACCGCCAAAATGGCTTGCGGGCTCTGACTAATGGCCAATATCTAAATTATATTACTCAGATGGTTAAGGTTGTTTGACTGTTTATGGGATTTATATTTTCTTTATAAGTGAATATGTATTGACCGAACGAGTTCTTTTACTTCTTTTTGTAGGTCTTTGAGTGACCTAAATGGTCAAGAGTGGATAAGCCGATACATTTTGGAAGTTGAATTTCGGCTTTCTGACATCAGGTCACTTTTACCTTATGGGTCAACATTGCTCCCATTTTGGGTTCACTCTGAAAGGAAGCTTATACAGTTGGAAGAGGCCTTCAATAATGATGCATCGCAACTAGCAAATGCAAATACTGTTGATGGAAGTTGCATTGCAACCGTGTTAACTCGATCAGAGGTATGTGAGAAGACAAAAATAGTTGAAAATACAGCAGATCTACCTTCTTCTGATAGTTGTAATGCCTCGGTTGGCATTAAATCCTCAGAGGTCAGTAATACGCATTCTGCTGACACCTGCATCAATGTTGAGAAAAATCCTGAAGATGATGGCACTGCAGAAAAAGCTGTTATTGATACAGATGGACCCAGTGTAAAGCTATGTATCACTTCTGATTCAAATCTGTCACCCACTGCTCATGCTGAGGATGACATGGACATGGATGTAGACATGGAGGTTGAGGAACCAGCGTTTCCTTCCCGAATCACTATTGTGGAACCAGCACCCCAAGGTTCATCTCTTCAACATATGTCCGTTGTATCAGAACATAAAGTCAGTACTCATCCAATTGATGAAGGATGGATTCCCCCACCGCCTCCTGATGATGAAATGATCCCCCCACCACCACCCCCTGATAATGAGAGTTTCCCCCCACCTCCGCCGCCTGATGAGCCTCCTGAACTTGCTGTACATCCTCCTGCATACACAAATGCCTACAGTGCTTATGCTGAGTATACTTATGACTACTATAATCAAGCAGTAGCTGGTGCTCAAGGTGCTGAATTTCATGGACAAGTAGAAGGATACCAGGTTGCTGTGCCTGAGGCAAGTGTATACTACGAGGTTCCTAACTCCTACGTCAGTAGTATAATAACGAGTTCAGTGGAACCTGCACTGTATTATGATCCTCCAGGCATACAAGTGCTGCCCCCTCCTGTAATGAATGGGTCATCGACTGGAATATATTCCGATTCAGAAAATAAAGTTAGCACTGGAGTCAAGAAGAATGGGGAGAAACCTGTGGATGCCTCTCTTGTAGTAGCTGCAGTTCAAGCTTCGGCTACCGTTTCAGCACAAACAAAGATCTCTTTGCCGTCAACTGATATGGCAAACATCGCAAAATCAACTTCTAGCAAAGGTCAATCTAAAGGTGAGGATTTTGGGGTTAGATGAATGTTGGCACTCACTTCACTTGTTTATTGTGTTAAAAGATATTCCATTTGCTTAGCATCAGAATGACTCTTAGAATGTTGAGTGCTTACTTACCAAGAGTATTTTTGCTTTATTTCAGTGTCACGCGTCAAAAAACGGACATCTAACTTGGTGCCGTCGATGAGGTCAAATAAGAAAGTCTCCAGCTTGGTGGATAAGGTGTTTAGTGTTTTTTTGATGCCTAGGGTATTCTTATGTTTTTCAAGCCCTTTCTAAATATTTGAAATGCTTTTGTATCAGTGGAAGGCAGCTAAGGAAGAGTTGCAAGAAGATGAGGAAGACGAACCTGATGATTCTTATGAGACTTTAGAGAAGAAGAGGCAACGGGAAATAGAGGTTTGCTTTATACTAATTGATCTTGGTCTGCATATATGTTTTTCCTTTATTCCTGTACTCTCATTTTGCATATTCATTAGTTCTCTTGATGAAACTGTTCAGGAATGGCGTGCAAAACAAATCGCTAGTGGTGATGCAAAAGATAATGCAAACTTTCAGCCTCTGGGTGGTGATTGGTATGACAGTCTAAGCGTCTTTTCTCACATTTTCACTGTTTATTGCTACGTCACACTGTCTTTGCTGGATAGTCTAGTGTCTGTCACCTTTGACGGTTTTTCAAACTTGATTAGATGAAGCTCTACATACCATCATAGATTCAAAATGTCTCCCTTTCAGGCGTGAGCGCGTTAAGCGAAGGAGAGCGCAGTTGAGAGGTGATGCTTCTCAGACTACATCAGATGAGGCTAACAATGATAAGCAGGAACCTGACTTGATAAAACTTGCGAAGAATCTCCCATCTGGATGGCAGGTAGCAATTATAGTAGAGTGCCCTTCGGTTTGTGCCACTTCATTCCAGTTTCAAAGCTGTGTCTGCAGATGAGCTGAAATTACTTAAATACTTGAATGTGATTCTTTTTATCCCGTTTGCTAATGCTGGAGCCTGGTTGTCTTCCTGTTAGGTATACTGGGATGATTCATCAAAACAAGTTTATTATGGAAACACGCGGACGTCAGAGACATCATGGATTAGACCAGCAAAGTGATATTCATTATAAAGGACTGGACGTATGCTCATAACAAAGGAAGCTTTGTACATCCCTTTTTGATCCATATTTAATCCTTAGATAACTTTGGTAGCCATTATCTGCTTGGCTATGTGATGTAACAAATGTATCCGCCCAGATGCAAAGTTTTTATCCGATCAGTTTGTTCCTCTCGAGGTTTCATCACTCATGTTTGTCCAGCTGTTCAGAGCTCTTGACTGGGATACATGAAGGTTTTGTACTAGCAGCAGATAGTAATGGTTTCTCACCGTGTATGAAAATGCAAATCTCTTCTCACATTTCAGAACAAATTTACAAAGCATGGACTTTTTCTGGCACCACATCTCTAGAAAATGTTGTTCTGCAGAATAATTAACAATGTTCAAACTCAAATACTCTAAAAAAATGTGTAGGTTTGATGTGAGTGCTTACTCAGGCACTTTCCCCTGCCCACGCTGAAAACATGTAGAGTTCCAAATGTTTGACTAGTTCGTTAATCTTCTGGCTCCTCCAGAACGAATTCTGCATGTAAATTCTTTAGGGCATCCCATTGAAACAAGTCAAAAAGTTGGTTTGTGTCATGCCACTTCAGAATTGTATCATGCCAACTCAACATTGTCATAAATTTCTTTTTCACAAACCTAAACTCCCATTGAAACAAACCTCTCAAAACTCTGTTCATGGGACCCACATGTCATATTATACTTTTTTTCTATCTTTTCATATTATATTACTTAAATTTTTTCTAAATTCATTAAATATGTAATTATTTATAATTATTAATTCATGTTACTTTTTTTATATTTATATGTTAAAAAATTTAAATAATAAAATATTTCATCAAACCATAAAAATAATAACATATTAAACGTAACATTCAATTTAGCACATTTCAAGCTTAAAATAAATAAAATAACACTCAATAATATATATTTTTGAAGATTGAGAAGGATGGAAGTGGATGAAGTAAAATAAGAGAACTAGTCACTATTTATAGATGGAGAAAATTATTTTTTTTAATTTTTTATTTCACCAACGGTCATTTTTGGTGTTGGTAAATATTTTTTTTTAATTACAACGGTCATTTTTTTGAACGTTAGAAACAACGGTTATAATTTTATTTAAATATTTAAATAAATACCATATACGGCGTTTTAAACTTAAAAACGCCGTTTAAGGTAGGTAGCTTATACGGCGTTTTGAATTTAAAAACGTCGTATAAGCTAAATTCACGAACTGCTTCGTGCAGACGAAGCGGTGTTGTGTCAGAAAGTCACGAACCAACTTCCACATCGAAACGAAGCGGTTCGTGGCCTGACACAAACCTTCGCACGAACCTTGAATGGGGATGCCCTTACTGTGCTGACTGATAATGGCACCCTGTGATACGCAATAGGGACACAGATCAGAAAACTTCAGATCTGAGTTGCAATATAGATGTGACAACTACTGCATATACTCAGAGACAGATTAGCCCACTCAGGAAGACATTAAGGGTGTGTTTGGTTTAGGGAAAATTTGGTGGGAAGTAAAATTTGGTGAAAAATGAGAAGGAATTTTTTATTTGGTTTGGAGAAAATGGGGATGGAAAATAGGATGAAAAATTTGTTTAAATTAAAGAGTGTTTTAGTACTTTCTAAAAATAGTTCCACCTCAAACCAAACAAGAATAAAATAAAATGATTTTTTGAGAAAATCATTTTCCCTCTCACTTTCTTTTCCTCTAACTTTCCTCAAATCAAACACAGCCTAAAGGTTGTGTTTGGTTTATGAAAAAATTTGAGAGAGGAAATTTTTGGGAAAATGAGAAGAAATTTTGTGTAATTTCGGAAAAAATAGGAGATGGAAAATTAAATGAAAAATGAAAAGAAAAAATTGATGTCATATGGATTTTTCACTTCTAACCAATTAAAAAGAAAATGAAATGAAATCCACAAGAATTCACCCATTTTTCTTTCCTCAACATTTTCCGTTAAATTTTTTTGAAAACCATTTTCCCTTTGCCTAACCCAACCTTGCGTCTAATCGATCATGCAAGTTTGGAGCAAAGAACCATTTAAACTTGTATATGCATGGTCGGAGCGAAGAACCAGCTGGATCATGCAAGGGATTCAGGTTGCGTAAGAAGCTACTCTTATGCCTAAGTGTCACGTGCTATTTCTCACTAGTTCGTGCGGCATTTGTTGACTCACGCAAAAATTAGTAAATTAGTCTTTATCATGCAATTCGAATATCTTTAAGGCAATAAAGAATCATATAAGTAACATATTCGCAAAAAGGGCACAGATCACACTATCACGTAAGTCGAGTGAGTCGGGACATCGATTAAAATAAAATGACGCATTTTATTAATATCGAAAAGATTACAATGCAAATAGCCACGGAGTACGCCTATACAAAGATTAGAGACTCGAAAAACGCAACTTATCCGAGTGAAATAATTCAACTATAACGCTGAACCATCAACGATACAGTGAAACGAATTCAATAAACAATATCCCAAACAAGAGGAGGGTTCTCTGCACGTCCATAGGAGGAGTGCTTAAATGGCTTTATGACAGGCTGACTCTGACAGCTTACTCTCACTCGATGAAGATGAAAAAGCAAAGCATGATATTGGTAATCGGATTGGACATCAATCAGGAAGCAGTTAAGAAAAGAGCTAGCTCGTATCTCGAATTGTTCTGTGCCCACATTTTTACCAACTTGAATAAGAACCAACCAACCTCAGAGGCGCATGGCTAACAATGCCTTCGCAGCATCTTCTGCTTCTGAAGCTGAACAATGAGCACAACACCTATCAGCTTCGGCCTCTTAATCAGGCCGAATGAGAGACTCAGTTTGCAAGAGATGATAGTACGCGGCTCCCTTCGATCCGGCTTCCTCATCATCCTCCAGATGCACAATCAGAAATTTGACTTCCCGCGCAAGATAAATCATCAAGTCACCGTGATCCTCACCACGTACAGCGCGATTGCCGATTCTCATAATCAAATCTCCGCTCACTGTAAACCCCAATGGAACCAACGTACCATAACTCAGCAACAATGCCGAAAATGGAACATGCATTGCTCTAACCCACGTCGCTTTGCTGCTGCTGCCGCCATTATCGCCTCGGGCAGGTGATAAGGTCCATATATGAATCCAATGAGTTCTGGATGCTCTCTTCAGATATTCGTCGCAGTAATTGACGAAACAAAGAGAGCCCTCGTACTCGACCAGCTGCCACGTGTACGTAGACTCACTGAGATCGTCCTTGGGCGGGGAAGGCATGATGGTGAGACGCTCGTCGGAGAAACTAAACTTGAGGATCAAGAAACGCCCCTCTTGCTGCCGTGATACCCAGTAATTGTCTTCGCTTATGTTATCACTGATTATTGCGCCACTGCAACGGCTAACCCAGTAGACGTCTCCGTCATCCAGCGTCACAGGCTTCGACTCCCTTCTTCCCCAAGGCGCTGACAAACCATCAATGCTGCGCCACACATCGCTGCTGCTGCTTTTGAGGTTGAAGATATATGTCCGAGAAGCAGAGACGGAGAAGTCGTGCGTGTGGACTACAATCTTATAATCATCAGTGACAGGATCGTAGCCGATTCCTAGGAAGGAATCTCGTACAGCCGTACGTTTCGTACACGCCACCGGCCACGGCACGCGCCTGAACCGACGCGTGAAAGGGTTCCATAAGAGTATGGTGGCGGTGTGATCGGTCTCATACTTGGGTGTGCACAGCATGCCATCACAAGACGACGAATCGAACCAGAAACCGCCGCCTGGGGTTATCGGATCGTTGTACCGGTACCACTTGGGAGGCAGGTGGAACTTAGCGGGCGGAGGAGGAAAACCGCCACCGCCAGCTACGCGACATGATGACGTCAAGTCGTGGCTCAGATCTGAATAATGAAGAATTGTGCAGTTGTACCACAGACAGTGCAGGATCAGATGATCCGTTCTGGGTTTACTGCGGGCGTTGATGAAGTGATGTCTGGCGAAGGCTCGGCTGGTGATGATGGCGTTCCATCGTTTCGACACGGTGCGGAAACGCAGCAGAGATTTCAGCGGCAGGTTGAGGAGGATCGAATAGATGTGCTCGTCAGGAAGCTCCTCGCAGATCACTTCCATGGCGTGTTTCGTACTGGCGATCTCAATGACTGCTGGTGCTGGAGATGATGACGATGATCTGATGAACAGCAAATTAGCCCTGTGCTAATCAGGATTAGAATTATTTAATTAAGTATGGGAAAATGGGATATGATCTGATACCTCATATTCATTACGGAAGGGATCGGAACAAAAAACAAAGTTTCGATAGTTTTCCTTTTTAGTTTTTTCATTTTTGGGTTTAGTATGTTAGAGTTATAAGTTTTTTGAGTTTTAAAATTTTCTGATTTTTAGAATATTTGTGGGTTTCTAGCTTTAGGGTTTTTAGATTTTAGGGTTTAGGAGTTAATTTTTTTAGGTTTTTAGGTTTTATTGTATTCAAGACTATGTCATAAATATCTTAAAACCTTAAAATAGAAATAAAATAATTAAGCAAAATTATGTTGTTTTGCCCGATACCTTACCTATCTTATATAAAGTGTCACCTTATATCCGATAACCCCATTAAGTATTTGGGCCAAATCAGAAACACTATCTAATTAAGAATAAAGACGCGTTTAAGGTTTCCAGTTTTCCCCATTTCTTCTTGTACACTCGAATTCAAGTGTTGTAACCCCACTCAAGTGAAGACTCTCTCACCAACTGAACTAGTCTGCTTGTCTAAATGTCTTTTGTTCTAGCCTCTGATGTATGGGGCTCTTCTCGAAGTTTAAGCCTGCCCGAAAGGGTACGGTTCTCAGAGTTCAAAAAAAAAAAGTTCGTCCCTTTTTTGTAGTTTTAATGGTGAATTATGTTTAATGATTTTTGTAGAGCCACAATTCGCCTATTGTCTGTAAATAGAGACGCTAATTGGTTTTATTCAATTCAAGAATTTGTTAGATCTAATTTGAGTAGCTGGCAATCTGTTTGGGAGAAGCTTTGGTACCTTTTGTACAAGCTTTGATCAGTTTTTTTTCCCTGTTTAATTCAAGGGTCATTTGTGACTTGGATAGTGCATTTGTGTGTTCTGTAAGCACTAGTTTATTCCTATGATTTTAGGTAGCAAAAATGCTCCTTCATAAAGCTTTCACATTCTATCAGCTTAACTATCTATGGCTACTGGTAGAATTGAAACTCTATAACGGGATTCGTGTCCAAAAATGTAACTATATGGGTTGATGGAAGTGAGTAATTCAACTTTTTTTTTTAAAAAAAATATGTGTTTCCTAGGCTAGGCGGAGCCACTGGGGGGCAAAGGGGGCAGCCGCCCCCCGAATCCCACCTAAAATTCTTTTGACTAGGGTAAAAAAAAAATTTATATATAAAAAATAAATTTATATGTATAATTTCAACGAAATTTTTAATTTTGCCCCCCCAAATTCAACCCAAATTTTTGATTATGTAATTTTGCCCCCTCAAAAAATATTTTCTGGCTCCGCCACATCCTAGCATCTGCTCCTAATTTTAAGAATGTTTATCTTGTTTTTCATGGTTGTATGAATTTTTTTCATTGAATTTGGGCAGGCTCATTTTAGATTTTCACTATGAGTGAAAAAATATAAGTTTTTAAATCCTATTTCATCAATTCGCAAATTCTCATCTTTATTACGGAACGTGGAAAATTTCACAAATGATCGTTACTCAATATTTTTTTCATTTGGTTCCTAACATATGCTCAGGTGTTTCCTGCCCCCAGCAAAGTTTTTTTTTCTGCTGTCACTTTTAACATTGCTCAGGCCCCAAATGCGTCCAAGCCGGCCGTGCAATGGCAATCAATCGGAGTCATCAAGCTGGCCGACATATTAGCAGGACGACAATAATGGACGATGAGAACGGAAAGACCAACGAGGAAGCCACGAGCACTTGGATGGTGCAAATTCTGCTACTGGTAAAAAGAAAATTATGTTTAATTGGTCTCTTTAAATGCATACGCAGGAATGGATATGATGGTATTTTGAATAATTTTTTATGCAGGGGAATTTGCAGAAGAAAAGAGAGAACGTGGAGAAGATAATGACGACGTTGGGTTGAATTGAATTATTATCAAGAATTTTTTTCTCAGAAGACGAAGACAGAAATCAATCTTTCCTACAAGCTCACAGTCACATAGTTGTCGCCCTTATTCTAGGCTCATTTGCATCACAGTCCCCATTCTAGAGTGGCATCTACCTGATAACCTTTTATCTTCCAGATATGTACATGAAATTATATTCAAATTACATGCCCACAATGGTATGTTATAATATCACAACAGATAAAAAATCATCATAGATAGGGTTTACATTTATCGACTTAATTTCTAATGTTGCTTCAGAACGAGGAACGAGTTCTGCCTGAGTGACATCCTTTTCAACAGATAGTATCTACGTTTTGGGAGAGGCCTGCAACAGTCACAAATCGAAAATGAGGACAAAATATGAAAAAAAAAAATGGTGAATTTCACGGGTCCGATGCCTCACATTGCAGCTTGAATAACGATTAAGCAATAGTGGATGAATTATGGAATTATGTTTTTCATAGGAGAACTGGCATACTTACGTCATACAGCAACAGGAGACTCTTGTTCTTGTCGTTCTAAAGCCTCTTTACCCGTGATTCCATCTTTTAAAGTCTTGAAATACTCGTTGTAATCTTTTTCTGGAGGAGGGTTTTCGGGGTCGATGGTGAATGTCTCGCTGAAAGGAACTACACTCTTAACCTGCATGAATGAACAAGCAGTTGAGGACCCAAAATACGGTAGTGCAGCGTATTCATAATTAGAATGAATTTATTGTGTCTTGTAAATAAAGACCTCAAATGTCTTGTCGCAGGCATAAGGACTGTTAAGAGCAGCCACACAAATTCGAGCCACCTCTTCCCTTGATATTTTCCCCTGAAGGTAGCTAACTGTCAGAAAAATACTCCCTAACATTTAATGGTAAACAGGTGAAATACTGAACCAAAAATATAGTTGTCATAGATTGGGAGACCAAAACCAGTTGCAGATTTCAGAGTTAAAAAACTTAGCTTTGTTCCCAAGTTTGGAGTGAACTGAAGAGAAGAAAAGTTGTCGAGGAGAAGATATAGAGGAAAGTTATGATGTATATGAGAGGAGAAGAAAAGACAGGATTTGAGAGAGGAAGTAAAAATGGTTGTTCCCGAGTTTATGATGAATTTGGGAAGATATAGAGGAAAGTTATGAAAAATTGACCAAAATAAACTGCATAGTAATATTGAAAAAGTCGAATGGTGTATAAAGAAGGGTAAATATGTACTGTACTGTTTTCTTTGAAGGAATCTAACAATTTTCTTCTAAATCCGTCCAAATCGAAAGGAAAGGAAAGGAAATGAGGATGGAATACCTCCAAACACCCCCCAAATCTCTCCTTAAAATGTAAGATTTCCTTCCCTTCTCTCCAACACTAAAATCGAGAACATTAACTAGAATTCTTATAACCACTTTTGCATGACAAGTGTTAAAAGTACCGTTATATTATCCCCTTGATCGAAAATCAGATCTGCTCCAGCAGGTTCCTCTGTCAAAGCACAGGGTCTCACAATGGTGTATGGAATACCACTCTCTCTTATCAGATCCTCTCCCTGTGGCATAAAATGTATATTTTAGTCTTAGAAAAATTTTCTGTAGGGTCATAAAAATATATCTATGCAGAAAGCAGGAGTTGTTTGAATTGAATCGAGTGACCTTCAACTTAAATGTTAGAATATATCCCAACTCTTTGTTCAGGCGAACAGCAGGAGGTTGTTTGCTGAGATCAAGTCCTGGCCTGTCAGGTCTAGTGACTCCAGCTGAGCCCACGTGTACAAATCTACACAATGATAGAATGATGATAGTTAGAAGCACCATATTTTAAGAGACCCATATATTTTGACAGGATATGTGTAATGAAGATGGAGTCAACCGAGGTGTTATAGGTTCAGCCATATAAGCTCGGATGCTAGAAACTGGAAGTTCAAATGCACCTTCCTTGAAAGTTGGATTCAGCTTACCATCAGATTCGAATTTGCTAAACATCAGCTGAAATGAAATCAATCCATGATGAGTAAATGAAGAAACTGTGAGTAAATGCAGATAACCAAGTTGGTCAGTACAGGTGTACCTGGAATGACATAACATTTGCTGGGTTGAAAGGCGGAGCGTCTGGTACTGTCCGTGCACGGAAGATAGGTTTGAATACAGGAAATGGCAACCTAATCTGCTTGCAGCTAAGAAGTATGAGAAAATAAACTAAATCCTATATGTAATTTTGCTGGAGAAATCCAAAAGTAAAAACTGGTGGAGAAACCCAACAGTAAAAACTTACGGATTGCCATTGTCCAGCAGCAGTGTCAAACATTGCTGTATAGCCTACTGTATCCCACTCACCACTAGTTCTGACAATAAGTTTATAGCGACGACCATCTCCTTTGAGTCTCAGCTCAAAACCATCATATGGAGATAAATCCTCTGGAGCTGAAAAATTCTGGAACAAGGAATTCATGTTTAAATAAAATAGCACAACATAGCGTCCATAAAATATACATGTCAAATATTGAAGCCTTCTCTTAGTTAAGACCTTTATGGTATATAAGCCTCTAGAGAAACATAGTTTTTGATTGTAAAGATTTTTAAACTAACCTAATATTATGACTGGTGTGTCAGTAACAGTTTGCAGATCCTCTAAAACTAGACTGCAACTCGGATAAAATATAGAAGACAATTGCAGCTTACCTTAGTTCTAATGCTAGTGAACCCCCCATTGTTTGCAGTGGAAACAATGCCTGAGAATACCAAAATGAAGCATAGAAGTGCCATAAGCATGTATAAAAGTAATACTCGTCATAGTTTAACAAGTGGCTAAGTCCATGTCATTGGTATCTTTACTATGATAGTTACAGGCTTCCAGCCCATACAATATGATTTTAGCAATACAGACCTTTAAAAAGCCCAGTCGGTCCACCATTTTCACCACCGGTTGGATCAATTTGAAATGAACTCTGGCTAACGCCTCCCATTACAACATCGTCTAGGGCTCCCCAAGCTAATTCTTTGTATTTATTATCTGCAAAACATAAGGAAGAAGCACATGGATGCTAATTTATGATTGATATGATGCATCAGATAACATTATTGTGATTACACACAAAAAATAACAACTATACCTTCAAATCCAAAGAGTATTTTACCACTTCGGAACCCTAAGCTCCCCTTTACCGCATTTATCAAATTTTTCATGCCAATATATTCCACCAACTCAGGAGAATCGCCCTTTATCTGCTTTCAACAATCAACACAGAACCATATCTCAAGCAGACAAAGAACTGTAACTATTAAATTGATCCTTGAAAGTAAATATAATTCTGTAGACATAAAGATAACCAATCAGTGTACCTCCGGCTCGAAGAACTTGATTCCCTGCAAAAAGTTTTGTCAAATAAAGTACATATCAGCAAATAATGTTCAACAATGCCTTGGGAACTAGAAACAAGGTATAATCTATTAAAAGGATGAATATCGATTACTGAGAATTGAACAAGCATACGTAATACTGAAGATGAACAATCGTAAGTCATACTTGGTTGTATTTGGCTCTGTCAGGAGTGTCTCCTTCCTTGGGACCAACAATAACAGAAACAGCATTTATAATTTTCCTTACTCCTTTGAACCTTTCAGGATCCAAAGTGCTTTCTTTTGTAATGTCCCCAACAACCTGCAAATTTAGTGAAACAATATGAATGGAAAATGTATTTGTTGTAGAGGCATATCCGGTGCATTTTTAGGTTGTGGACATCATACCAAGTCAACATCTGGGCCTAATAGTCTCCTGGCCTTTTCTTCATTTCTAACCTGAAAAAAATGAAAGAAACATTGCAAAAAACCACAAAAGCCATATAGGAGCCCAACTTGGAAACCCTATTAACAGAAGTGAGTATACCAGTACACGAACTTGATATCCTTTTTTGCGCAGGACATCAACCACTCTTTTCCCTACACCGCCTGTTCCCCCTGCAACCAATACAAGGCCAGAAGGTTGCATTGGTTTCTCAGGCTCGCTCGGTGCCAGGCCAGGCAACTTCGTGAACAGAGATTCCAATATCTAGATTGCAACACAACACGGTCATTAAAAATTAACTAACAGTGGTGACAGAAGACATGATCAACATTGGTTGAGATGGTATAACAAACCTTCTCAGGAGAGGGAGGCCCGTTAAAGAAGTACAGTGTCTTTATAAATCTACCCAAGTCCCAAGGTTCCCTTTTAGACTCAGCGTATATTCTGCCCTTATATGATTTGTTAGGTAGGTGGGTTGAGGCTCTGCGGTAATCAATGGGATGTAGGCTGCCATTAAGTTGAAGAAACGGTTTAGAAAGTCGAAAACACTGCTTCCGAGGATGTAATAATTTCTCAGAATATCCTTTACCACAAGGCGACGAATAGCCCTGCAAGTACAATAAATGGCACAGGGAGTGCAGTCAAATACAGGCAGCCTATTTCTTTCCAGTTGCAAAATCACGCTAAAAGTTAACTCGTTGTAATAAACAACATTCTTTGACATGGGTTTGTATGATCTTCCCCTTGATTTCCTTACAATGGCACAATAAAAAATATAACATAATCCCTTACTCACTCAGGAATCAACAAAAATAAAATCTTACACTCTTAATAGAATCCCATACAATCCTCTTGTAGTTTCTAATACAAGCTCTAGAGATGTTACTGTTACACACACACTCTAGATAACGAATCGAGCACATGCCAGTTTGATGATACGAGTCTAGAAAGCCATGGTCTTAAGTAGCTACATTATGTAACCTACTATCTGCATAACATCAAATTGTCAAAATGAGAGTCTGAAATTTTCATCAAACTGAACATAAATACTAAAATTCCCATAGTTTCCATCAGAAACGATAAAAGCGGTTACAGCGCAAAAAAAATAATAATAAATTGAAATCCTAATGGAAGAGCTAGATGCCTGAGTCCAATCCACCATTGAAAAGAAAAACTGAAAAAAAAAAGAGCAGTGAGAAGGGTGATCAGCAGCTGTGGATACCTGAAAAGTGGAGAAAAGTGGAGATGAAATTGTGCCGGAGGAGCAACAGCACTCCATGGATTCTGAGGCGCTGGCTGGTGGGAATGTGTAGAGAATGAAATTCAGTGAGAGCTACTGGGAAGTGAAAGAACGTTGTAGAAGATTTAGTTTAGTTTTGATGGGAATTAATTTTGAACCACACAACGGACTCACCTTTCTGGGCCAAAACGGGCCGCGCGCCACTCATCCTCAGCCCAGCCCAAAACTCACCCTCAGTTCCGCAATTGACTTCATCTCTCAGCTCTGCTGAACCGCCATTTCGTCTTCTGATGGAATTTAGTCGCTCAAAGCGCCATATCAGACCTGCTACGTCTCGCATGGCCCGAACCTCCCACATTCGCCGTCAAATTGCCATCCTCGAATCGCTTCCTCCAGGTTCTCTGTCTGCGTCCGATCGTTATGCTGCTGCAGTCGCTGCGCGGCATATCTTCGAAATCGTCAGAAACGGTAGCGCGCTGTGATTAACTAGGCTTTTGAATTTTCCGGTGGATTTAGCATTGATTCTAGAGCTCAGGCATGATGTGTATCTCTACTTGCAGGTGACAATGTGGATACTGTTGTGAACAATGGAGCTGTTCCAGCTTTGGTTAAACATCTTCTACGTCCAGAACCTCATGAAGCAGGTGTTGGCATTCCGTATGAGTATCAAGTTGAGGAATCATGTGCTCTCGCCATATCACATATCCTTATATTCAAAGTAATTTTTACAATTTGATAATTGCCAGTTTTTAGCTTTTGATTTTATTCATTGATTGGATTTTCCGTCGACTGATGAACAGAGCTGAAACTGGCTGTATTGAGATGCTGACATGGTTCACTTATTTTTTCTGACAGAATGAGTGTGCGGATCTATTTTTTGAGCGTGGCATTTTGCCTTTACTAGTCAATCTGCTCAACGCATCCATAGAGGATTTCTGTTCAATTGAACTAAAAAATATAGCATATGGAGCAGCAATTGCAATTTATTACCTTGCAGAACTCGACAGCATCAGGACCTGTGTTAGGTTTGCCAATGGTGTTACTTAATTTTACTCTTCTTGCAGTTTTTTGGTTCCAGATGTCTGAAAATTTCTTTTTCATTATTTTCTAGGAATGCAGGAGCCATCCCCCCGCTTGTGAAGTTATTGGAGTCTCGTGATCCAGTGGTACTAACTTCTACTGCTTGTGCCCTACAGAGCCTTTCTTGTAGGAATGAAGAGAACCTAATTCTGGTTGGTGTTTATGTATATTTTTTATATTTAAACTTTGGTAGTCTTTTATATATCATATCCTTACTTCTTGTTATTGACTTTTTTTTTTGGGGGTATATGTCAGATTCTAGAGTCTGATGCTCTTAGCAAGCTCATCAGATTGTTGGCCTTTGAAGATGGTGATTTACAAAGACTACGGGTATCTTATCTTTGGTTCAAACTTGGCTTACATATGCTCATGAGTTTTAGCATGCACACTGCCTTCAAAATAATTTATTTTCAATTTTTGAATAGGTCAGTATTATTGCCAAACTATATTCATCTGAGTTATCTGACGACATAAAGAAAAAACTTCAGCAAGCTGGAGCCCTGCAACCTGTCATAAACCTATTAAGGTTCTCTGACATTTCCAATCAATTTGCAAGCATCTAAAAATATATTTATCTCCAAGAATGTTTCTAAAATATTGTTTTATAATCACAGTTCTCACTGCTCTATAACCCAAAGACTATCGGCCTGGTTAATTGGAATATTCGCTGATGATCCTGCATGCAGGGTAAAGTGTAACATATAATGCTTTACTGTTAGTTATACATATATAAACGAACTTGTTCTCAAGGACGGTGCATATCTGGTTTTCTCCTTTTTTCCTTCAAAAGAAAATAGTTAACCTTGGTGGAAACCATGTTATAAGATCAGTTTCATGCAGATACACATTGCTCAAAGAGGTGCTATTGAACCTCTAATCGAGATTCTGAGCTCTCCTGATCATGAGCTCAAGATAGAGGCGTCCAAAGCGATAGCGATACTAGCACAGGTTACAAGTATTCCTTCATTGTAAACTGTGAATTGACGTCATTTTCGTTCTGGAATCTCTTAGTAAAACCAATTCACTTGATGACTCCATCTATCAGGAGTTCATTTGTTAGCCTCAAACTTGAATAATCACTTTTAGTTTTTCCCCCTTCTATTACCAAATTTTTAGGATGAACACAATCAAGTTGGGATTGCTTATGGTGGCGGTATGTTGCCATTGCTCAAGAATCTTGGTTCCAAGCATGAACATATACAAGATAATTCAGCATTAGCTTTGTATCGGCTTGTTAGTAATGAAGTGAGGATATCTTCCAGTCACTTTTACATGTTTACAGTATTAGTGCACCTTATTCTGATGTGATGTTGTGATTTAATTCAGAATTCGCATTGTAGGAAAACATTCATGATTTTCTAAAGGTTGGAGGCGTAGCTAAGTTGCTGAAAACTAAATTCAATACTCAGGTAATTTATCAATCTTAATCATATATAATATAGTTTTAGATGTCTATTGGTCCTCATAACCTTTGTTTAGCATTTTGTTGGAGACAATTTTTATTTATTCTTTGAATGCACTGCAGTTCGCCGAGGACTATGTGTCAGATACAATTGAAATACTTCAGGAAAAGATGACTGGCCAAGTAAGTACACTTTAGAAATTTTGGAAATATGTTATGTAGTAGTCGCCTCCTGGGCGTGAAAAGACATTTTGGATGTATATATCTTCTGCTCTAATAGTTATAATGAAAGCAGTGTATTTCAATAACAGGTATTGGCAGAAGCAATATATCTTATGGAGGATAATATGGAGGATAATATGAACAAGAAATTTCAAACATCAATTCTTTTAGGCCTTGCACATATCTGCTCTCCTAATGATTTGAAGACAATTTTCATGGATAACAATGGTATCGAGAACTGCATTGGATATTATAAATTATGGATTCTTGTACATGTCATCTTCTACTAGTTTGACAAGTTTCTCTTTTTCAAAGGATTGGATATCCTATTGGATCTTCTTGCCCATGGAAACAAGAGCCAGCAGCAAATTAGTTCAAACATCTTTTTACAAATAGATGATAAAACTGCTGAGCCATTTCCCACAAAAGCTGGGCAACATTCCCAGTCTCCGAAGGTTCAATTTTTCTCATGGACCATCCCATCCTCCATTATTTTCTTACTTTAGTAAAAGGCGAAAGAGCAGTCTTACCATGTGCCCTTTTTAGGCCCTATATAATTTTGCTAACTCTCTCAAATACAAAATACATATTTGTCGCTAGTAAAATTTTCTTCATTTTTGCATAATGCTATGGCTTTCCCTGTCGGATGCAGATGTCTTCGAACGAGCTTTCTGGAAGCAATGATGAATGTCCTGATGTCACCTTCGTGGCGGAAGGTATGCATTCTCTAGTCTACTAACCAATCACTCTCATTAACCTGTTTGTAACATTATTTACTTTGTACTCTTACCAGGGAGATCGTTTAATGCTAACAAGACGCGTTTACTTGCATCTTCTTCTGTCTTCTGTGCCATGATTGATGGTGGCTACGAAGTAAGAAAACAAAACATGCAACTGAATAACTACTGTAGATTGCTGAAACATTATTGTGTCCTACAGAAACCATATCTTATTTTTAATAGGTGAAATTTTATTGAAAGTTTATGGTCAGAACTTCGAGAAATCTATTATACGTAAATCCACTTAGCACTAAATGTTTTCAGCTCCTCTGATCTCTAAATTCCCTCTGATCCACATCCCCCCTTTATAGGCGACTAGAGAGTGAGACGCTAAACCTTTTTCCAATCTGACCCAGATCTTTTACAGATTTGTAATTCTTGTCTTCCTCTACCTACATTGGTACTTCAGAAGTTAACTTTTGAATTTCACCCGTATTAGGAAGATAATCATACACACGTCAAAATTTCAAATGTCAAGCAAGATATGTTTGAGCTAATGATAAGGTGAGGATTTTCCCAATGAAATTCTGAAATGTTTATCTTTCATACAAGTTGTTAATGCAAATATATTTTAATTCTGTTGCCAGATACGTGCATACCGGCCATGTAGATGTCAGCTCAAGTGTTGCACATGATTTATTAGCTGTTGCAGATCAATATCAGCTAGTCGATCTTAAGGAAATCTGTGAATCTGTCATTGCAAAGGTTAGTAAGCGTATTTGAAAAGCATCAACCACTTTCTGAAAATTTTCAAGCTGATGAAATGTTAAATTTTCATCACAGGATATATGTTTTGACAATATTTGGATAGTGTACAAGTTAGCTGAGACTTGTAATGCCAATTTCTTGAGAAGATCAAGCATCCGGTTTATTTTGTCAAACTTCAAACATTTCAGCACAAGAAATTGGTATGCACCTATCCCCCAAAATTCTACTTGTGATTACAGTTTCTCTTATTATGGTTCTTAGTTTCCCACGTTTGCGACTTGAGCTGATAACAGACCTCTGTTATGCCCTGTAATATGACCAGGTTCGGTAGTAGTCTGGTCGACCAAGGTGTTCAAGATTTACGATCCTACTTCACTAGACTTCTCAGCGGTTCAGGCTCAGCCCAGAAATGAACACTCCACCATCTTTCGATATCGCACAGAGTGTAACTACAAAAAAAACAATCAACAGGGGAGCTCATACTGTATAGCTGTAGATAGAACCCATATATCAAGATTTCAAACTAGACAACACCAAGATTGATCATTTTGCAGTCTTGATTAGAATGGACATAAAACAAGTCAGTACCTCGAACTATCCATCCGCATTATCTTGATGTGTCACTTAATGGATGATGTTTCTGCAAAAATAAAAAATAAATACTGGTATGTTAAATAAAATAGACATCAATTTGGTGTGGTGTGCTGAAATGAAATAATTCACCTCTAATGTAGTAGCAGAAGAGGCCGAATTCACTCAACAATTAGATATCAAATGCTTGAGCAAGCAATATAATTATCATGTATCCTCCTCTCTCTTCTCATTCTCTACACTTCTAGCCAACTGGAGGTCAGATAGTCTTCACCAAACACGTAACTTGTATTTTACAATTGAGTTCAGTGACAAGGCGCGTCAAACAACATTTAAACGCTAGTAAAAATACGACAGCACTCCCATAATTTATAAAATAACGCACGTACCCTCTACACTTAAACAGACTAAAATGCAGCATGTATGCAGATAGCCATAGAGCCTACTCTAACACTTATATACAACTCTTGCTGGAACATGTACTCTCTTCCCCACAGACTCCTTGCCCTCCACTCTGAGCAAAACTAACATACACTCAATTGCGTATTATGCACCTTAGGTAAATTAGGCCTCGACTTGTTGATGAGAAATTGATTTCTAACCATTAGGTCATGTACTAACATACACTCAACTCAAACATACACTCAACTCAACAAGGTGTTGAGTTGATGGTTTTGGGTATTGTCTAACCATTTTAAAATCACAGGTTCGAGTCTCCATTGTATCTATCCAAATGGATATGTTGAAGGTACGCGTGCAGTGGCGGAGCCACTGGGGGCCATGGGGTCGGCCGCCCCCCAAATCCCACCTAAAATACTTATTTATATGTAAAATAAAAAAAAATTATATATGTAAAAAATAAATTTATATGCTTAATTTCAACCAAAATTTTAGTTTCTGGATCCGCCACTGTACGCGTGAACTGACCCACAAAATGGAGTAGTGTGTATGCATAACCACTAATACCTATCCTATTCAACCAGACATCATTCACTTAGATCAAATGAAACACTTTGGTCCTGAAACCACCCGGATAAGGACAGCATTAGATTCTCAAGCATTCAAATCACTCGTTGCATTGCTATCTACAACAGCTCTATCCCAAAAATCCATCAGTATGAAAGTTTGAATTTTAATCAATCAAATGCAATGTTGCAAGTTAATAGAATACACAAATATGCATTTCCCTGAAAATTTTGGAACCAATGCGACAAATCTCGAACATCAAAATATCATTAATATGTTAGTATAGTTGAATTTGCATTCAAAAACTATTAGTTATGAGTGAGAGAGCTTAACTTATATATTAGGATCGTCTAAAAGCATGTAAAGAGCGATATGAGATAATCTTCGCATTGCGTTCTGGACATACAAGCTATCGACCGAAGACATTCCTCATAACAGCTTGTGAATTGCGCGTGTTTATCGCTGAAAAATGCTGTAATTTTCTAGGCTGAGAAATGTTATGTAGCAAATTTTTGTAGTGAGAAAGTATGCTTTAGAAAATGATGAAGAGTGATTTTTTGGGGACTATGTCCATCACACGTAAATGAGAAATTGTTACATGGTATTTTGATAAGTCATGTGTCGCATAAAAAAATTAAATAATTTTAAAATAAATGATGAATTGTCACATGACATATCTTATTTGTCAATAGAGAAAAAAATAGAAAAAAGCCATTGATCAATATCGGCCATTGATCCTTATTCATCACGGGGAGAGGGATTAACTGCCATAATAAGTCCAATACCCAATTTAGCTGGTGAATTAGTGCAAATTTTTGAGTGCTCTCGTTCGAAAATGACGTCGTTTTATACAATTATTAATAATTCTAGCTCATATGAATAGTAAAAAATTAAAAAATATAAACAATTTATTAAAAATTGAAAAATATTAATTTGATTCTGAAAAGTTCAAATAAAAATAAAAAATAAAAAATTAAATTTTTTATATTTTATATTAATTAATTATACATTTTATTCACTAAATATTGAAATTTATTAAATAGTTGTGCATTTTTATTCATCGCAAAAGATAAAACTTTTGAGATAATATGTTTCTCAAATGAGTTGTTATATTAATCAAATTTGATAATGTGTTAATCAAATTAGTTGTAATGTTCATTAGATTTGATAAAATGTTCATTAGATAAGTAGCTATGCTCATCAAATTTAATAATATATTCATTAAAACTGCTATATTTATCAAACAAACCAACAAGGTGTTGGCCTAGTAGCTAAGGATGATGGTACCGCATGATCTATTCATCAGATGAACTTCTTTTTACTTTATTTGATATTTACTTCTGTATGTTCATCAACTGACCTGTTATGTTAAACATATGAGCTTCTTTTATATTCTTTCAATTTACACTTCTATATTCATCATATGAGTTTTTATATTTATCAAATTTGATTTTATGTTAATCAAATGAGCTTGATATGCTTATTATATCCAATAATATATTCATTAGATGAGCTTTGTTTGCTTTTATTAATATTTAGTTTTCTACGTTCATTAGATTAGCTGTTATATCTATTCGATAATATATTCATTAAATGAGCTGATATCTTCATCAGATTAGTTAATAAGTCCATCAGATCTGATGATATGTTCATCATTAAGCTGTTGTGTTCGTCATATGAGCTGCTATGTTCATCCAAGAAGCTTTTTTTATTTTTATTGATATTTATTATACTTGTTCAGCAAATGAGTTGTAACGTTCATCAGATGAGATGTTATATCCATCAGATCTGATAATATGTTCATAGTTGATCCGCGATGTTCATCATGATAAACATTCATATCCAACTAATGAACATATCTATCTATCTAATGAATATAGATATTTAATGATAAATGTAAATATAAATTTGATGAACATAGCTATTTATTTAATTTTATTATTTTAATTTTAATATTTCTATTAACATAATATTTTTTTTAGTCACTGGTGAATTAAATAGCACGTGCCATTATGATTCCCAACTGAACCGAATTAAATTAAGAACCGAAGGAAATATCAGCCCCACTGATTGGTTCAATGGGTTCGTAATTCGAACCGAGTCGGTCCATTTGTCATTCCTGATTATGTTTCGAATCCAATTGTTGAAGGCTTGAAGCATTCTGTTTAGGTTGTTGGTTAAGCAGCGATGCAGCAGATTCAGACCCAAACACCTCCGCCCGACGCGGCTGCCGGAGCGCCGACGAAGGATGCACCGCCGAAGCAGGTGGCGCTTGCTATGGAGAGGCTGACGCAGGCCGGTCGGCTCATCGCCGATATCAGGCTTGGCGTTGATCGCGTCCTTGAAGCGCTGTTCGTCGCGTCGGACCCTCATCAGACGAACAACAAGCCTCTCCATTTGTTCGTTAAAGAGGACGCTGCGGTACGACAACACCTCCAGGATCTTCGGGCCATTGGTACGTATGAGCTTTGAACTCATACCCTGTTCGGCTTGATTTCCTCTTTCATGCTGTTCTCAGTTTGCTCACTCATTTTTAGGGTTTATGAGATGAGGGCAGATACTTGAGTGTGATCAACGTATAAATTTGGAATTGCAGTATAATCATAAGAAATCTGAATTCCATCTCATTCTCTGTGACGAGTTGTAAAGCTTGCCATCAGCTGTTGCTAAGTAGCACTTGATAATGGAAAGTGATTTTCAGTTTCCCAATAGTCTAAAGTTACACTGAGTTGCTGAAAGTTGGTATTGGCTGGATGCATAGTTTTGCTATGGTGATTGGGAATGTTTGTTCTACGTATTTTGTTTGATACTGATACTTTAGAGTCACTCCTTCATTGGGTGGTATATCATCATGACGCTGTATTTTTTCACATATAGCTGTCTCATGATTCGTTATTGTGCTCTTTTATCAACTGTTGACTGGCTGTTGATTTGTCATTGTGATTGATAGGATGCAAACTGGAAGAATCAGGGGTCCTCAATGAATCTCTTCGATCCCGCAGTAATTCTTGGGGACTGCATATGCCACTTGTATGCCCAGATGGTGCTGTTGTTGCTTATGCCTGGAAACGACAGCTTGCTGGCCAGGCTGGTGCATCAGCTGTTGATAGGACGAGGTATGTGCACTATTATTATAACAACTGAACATTAGTTATGGCTGTTTGCATATGTAAAAAAATAGCAAGGTCGAATGAATAATGGAAGCTTTTAATACCCAATTTTCAGAAACTGAATCAATATGGATTCCCTGCCCCTGTTAGCCTCTACTTTAACAGGACGTTTTCTTTTGGCTGAGGCACTTTGAAATTTATGGACTGCAGGCTCGCTCTGAAGGCATTTACTGATCAAAAACGGAGATTTTTTCCTCACCTTGATGATGGTGCGAATGGGCAAACCAGCACAAATGAGCCAGGTGCAAAGAGACATGCTGGGTCACAGCCATCAGTAGTTAGTCCTCTGGAAGAACTCCATGACTGTGTGTCACTTCCAAATATTTTAAAGCGTTTAGAAAAAGAAATTCCGCAAATGAAAATCTATACGTACCAGCGACTAGAATGGCTGAAGAAGGCTGTTTCACTCTCTTCCTCGTCCTCACTCATTGAGAACCCTGAAACATCCAAAGAACACAGCTTTCGGGCTTCATCTACGAAGTTAATACCGGGTTCGGACGATGCTATATCTGGAGCCGGGGATGTGGATAAGATAGCTGTAATTGAACTATTGGTGCCTTCTGTATTTAGAGCATTGATATCATTGCATTCGGCGGGTTCAACAGATCCTGATACTGTATCTTTTTTTTCTCCAGATGAGGTAATATTCTTACGTAATGTTGATACGTAAGTTATCATGTTTTTTTTTCTTTTTCTTATTCAACTTTATTGTAACATCTAACTGAATCAGTTTATTTAAATAGGGAGGCAGCTATGTACATCCAAGAGGTGTATCAATTTTTCATGTTTTCAAGCACGTGACGGTACTCATTCATGTTAATGGATTAGTAACTCTGCAGAAAGTTCTTTTTTCAGAAGACTTCATTATTTGATATATATATATTTTGCAGGAGCAAGCGGCAACGGCAATGCAGTTTTTTCTCAGCTCTCGAAGTGATGCAGCCTTATACCTTTTAATGGTACATATTATTATATGAACTTGGCGGTTTCTAGATGGTTCAAGCTGTTCTTGCTTTTGATTTGATTCCTGTTTGTTGTTCCAGCGTTGGATCAGCACTTATCAATCGCTCTTTACCAAAGTTTGCAGGTGAGAACTGTTGTTCTTCTTCACTCGTGTACAGGAGATATGGCGCTGTTTTTAACTGTATATTTCTTGTGCAGCAAGTGTGGACGGTTGCTTTCAATGGATAAACAATCTGCTTTACTCTTACCCCCTGTTAATAGACCTTTTCAACAGCTTTCATTTAGTAAAATCTCAACCAAGCAACCCAGCTCCACAGCGAAGGACCAGAATTTGGACTCCTACCAAGCATATCATATTGGTTGTCTGTCAGAGGAAATGTAGTCAGCATTGTCATTTGCCAATAAAGGTAACCTCAGGCTCCACGTACAGTGATACAGGTTACCTAGTTATGAACCCTCTTGTTACGGCTCTCTTCAAAGCTTTATTAAATGCTTCCATTAACTTTAGCGTCATCACTCTCCTGGTAACATTTGTGCATTTGCTGATCTCTTGCTCAGAAGTGCTTCATCATCATTGTCTTTTCTCGCTGATATATGCAGCAAGAACGATGATGGGGAGGATGCATTGTTCCATACTTAAAACGGACGAAAGTGTAGTGAAAGCAGTTTCTGTCTTTTATCAATGCTGGGCAACCAAAAGTTTTGACACCACTTGCCAGATCATATAGCATTAATTGATCTTTCAAGAGTGGGTACATTTTTGTGATTTTATCACTGAAGGATTTCAGGTTTATGATTATGATGCTTGTTATCAAATCAAAGACTTGGGGGGATAATGCAGTCCTCTGGCCCGTCTCTTCCATGGGAGCGATAAAGGTCACTCAATTTGAAGTGGATCTGCTAGTTGCCATGACAGGAAGAACTCATGATATGCTGTGTCTAGTGGCCTGACAAATTATCTTCATGTACCATCGCTCAAGTGTTTATTAGCTTACAGAACTTCAGCTTGTCCCTAAAAGTTCTCCAGTTGATACAAATTTTCCGCTCATATTCATTCATCGGCATCTAAGGGAAAAGAACTGTTATATCATATGATTATTTGCAGTCACTGTGATTACTGTTTTATAATTATCTGTGTAAGAGTTTGTTAGATATTAGATTTATGAGTTTTTTTTCAAATCCACCATTTCCTTAGCTTTCTATCCAATCTACTATTGTTTCTGATTTGTTCTTCATTCTATCATATTCTTATAAACTGCTGTCCGCAACAGTGATTTGTACTAGCTAAACACTGATAATAATAATAGCAAATTGTATGTACCCTACATGTGGATCCGTAATCCATTGGTAGCAGCACTTGGTAGCACCAGCGATTAACCGCACTTAAACTGTTGTTAGTAACAACATACTAAGAAAAATATGGTAAAAGGCAGTATCGCTAAATTCGTGTTGGAGTTTCTTTAATGCTGATATTTTTCATAAGAAATCGAATGGAAACACTATCACCATGATTCCAAAAAGCTAGCAATGTGATTGAATGAGAGATTTCAGGTAGATCCATTTTTGCAATGCTATTATGAAGATTAGAGCGAAAATAATGGCTAATAGTTTGAACTTTGAAGTCGCTGATCTCCGGGATCGTTCCTGAAAAATCAAAATACTTTCATTTCACGATGATTGATTTCGGATAATATTGAGCAGATTGCTGATACAAAATATAAAACTGGCATGATGCTAACAGACAGTAAAACAAAAAATAGGCCCACATTCATTGATTTTTTTTCTTTTCAATTATTAGAAAAATAGATTTGAGTATTCTCATTTACATCTAAACCAGTTCCATAATCAAAGGTCACTTGTTCATGTGTTACCATAATCGGCTTCAAAACACCCAATTCAACCATCACCAAGTCACACATGCTGCACATCTCATCTCTGAGAATCTCACTGCAAATTTTTTTTTTCTAACCTCTGAGAATCTCTTCATCTGTGTCACACGTGGACTGCATTCCTCCAGAACCAGTATCGTTTCAAATTCATGACAATATCCCACACAGCTTATGATTCAGTCAGCCTCAGACGAGGCACTATATTCATGGAATGAAGCTCCTGAACCAGTCAAACAAATATTTTAATGTTAGATTTTTTTTTTTAATATAAATCAAGCTCACCACCCTCTTACCTAAAAATATATTCGGAACATCAAATGCATAAATACGTTTCTTGTTCATTCATGTAATACTACATTTTTTCCAACATGCAGAAGCGATTTGGGACATGGGAGGGAGCAGCTATTATTAACCAAGCAAGGAAAACTAACCTGGAACAAAAGCTTGCATGCATATGGCAGCTTCAGGGAGGATATGTTGTCCCCATTTTTGCATGTGGAACATATTCCAGTTTTCAGCTTATAGTCGAAATACCCAAGCAGACCACACACCCTACAAACCTGAACATTACATAAATTTGTCAGGCACCTCGTGCAATAGAAACTAACTGGGGAAACTCAGTGACTAAGACATATTCACACACTACCTTTACTTCAAAGGGATCACTGGAAAGCATTAGCCGCTCATATATCAGGTTACTCGCACCGTAAGCAATCAGACAATCACGCTCCATTTCTCCAACTCGGAGGCCTACAAGACATTCATGTTAAAGCATACACAAAGTTTCAGGTATAATTGAGCAATGGTCAATTCAGCGTGAGGCTTTTAAAACCTCCGTTTCGAGCTCTTCCTTCAGTGGGTTGTCTAGTCATTAAGGTGCGCGGACCATTGCCTCGTGCGTGCATTTTATCCACCACCTATGGGGAGTAACAAATTAGTTGCAAAGAGTATGGCACAAATTCTATTCAGAAAATACAATGATATAAGCACTAACCATATGCTTCAACTTCTGATAGTAAATTGGCCCCATAAATATGTAAGCTTGCAAAGGGCAACCTGTAATACCTGTGAAAAGACAGAAAGGTTGATGACCTGTGCATTGGGTCACAAGTCCAACTACACAGATAGCATAACCCTAACTAAATTTATATGAAATTCTGGTCACCAAAAGAGATGCTCTAGACTGCAGAACTTTCTCAGATGATAAGTTCAGACCTTTTTTCTTACATTAGATTTTTCCTACAAAGAAGCCTACCCAAAGAAATAGGGACTTTAAAGTCAGGCAAAAAACATTTCCCAAATGAGAAGAATTCATTTCAAAATTGCAGCAAATTTTTAGAACATTCCATAGAAAAAAAAATGAAACCTGAATATATGAAGTCTTTGCCACCGTAGCTAAAACCGTGCTTCACCAAGGTTTCACTGTTCAAGTAAATAAATTAAAATGAATGATCAGCTGACAAACATTGAAAAAATTCAACAATTATAAACTGCATTCTGAAATTAATAGGGCACCTTATGGCTTCAACTTTGTGAGCATGTCCACTTGGCTCCCCAAAGGCACTGCCAAAGTGGAATTCACCACATGACACCCCAGCTTTACCCCCAAGTAGCTCTATCATCTTGCCTATAGTCATCCGACTGAAAGAAGAGAGTAAAATATATGATTTATAAACACCAAATAAAATTCAATTGATGAGGTAATGCTTTCTAAGGCATTCATGCCAGCAGTGGCGGATCTACCTTAAGGGTAGGGGGGTCATTTGACCCCGGTGAAAAAAAAAATCATCTTTATTGTTATGTATTATTTATATTATGAAGTTAAAAAAAAGTCATATTTACCTTTTTAAAAATCAAAATGACCCCTCTTAAGTTAAAAATATACAATATGTATTTATTAACACAATATTTTTTGATAATTGACCCCTCTAAATATTTTTTCTGTATCCACCCCTGCCAGTGTGTATCACCATGACTATGATTACGTAACACATGACAGCCAGGTAAGCATTCCCTTTATTCTGGAGTAATTCTTAAGTCCACTATGCCTAGAATAAAAGTAGTATCTTAAAGCAATTAACTATATCAAAGCAAGTATATACTAGTAAGACTACCTAATACAGAGAGCAAGTATTTTTAAGATGAGGCGTAATTAAAGTATTTCAATTTTTGAAGGCTATTATGAACATTACCTGGGAAACCCGTGAGGATTCATGATCAAGTCAGGGCATACGCCACGTTCAGAAAAGGGGAAGTCTTCCTGCTGAACAATAAGGCCGCAAACTCCTTTCTGACCGTGTCTACTACTGAATTTATCGCCA
>NQLW01000051.1:598433-636499 GCA_002312845.1 Kalanchoe fedtschenkoi | reverse complement strand
CTCTTTTGTTAAGCCATGGGAACTAAAGTTTAATTAATTAGAAACTTAACCATATTTGAGACTGAAACCGCTTACCTTGTCATCCATTGCATCCTTATTCAAAATTGCTTCCATCATCCTTCTCATCATTACCGCAGTATATATGCATTTCGCACGGAAGTTATGTCGAGCCTTATGTTGGTCAGTTTAAGCACATGTAAGCGCCTTGAGAACCAGAAAATAAGTGAAATTACCAAACCAATATGTATTAGGAACTTACTGGGACGAAGCCAATGTACACATCACGAAGAATATTCTCGACTTGTTCATTCTGCAAGGAAAGTACAGGGATGCAAAAGCAATTAAGAACAAGAGGAAAATCTAAATAAATATGAGCAGAAAAAAAGGTGCACAAACTAAAAGATTTCAAATTAAACCTCCTTAAATCGAGGATTTGGAAATTGTAGCTGCAAAAAAACACAAAAAGAAAAGATGCATTATCAAAAAAAATGATAATGGAAATCAAAGTCACTAATAAGCAATAAATCAACACTACTCAAAAAAATGAAAATAAAAACTCAAATGACGGGGCAGTTACCACATATATTTAATAAGTTACAAATTATAAGAAAATTCATAAGATTCGTTAAGTGAAAAAAATCTTGGAATTACTAGTTATCAATCAACATGGAAATTAGCCGCACCAGCAACCAACTGCTGATTTAGCAGGACTATTAGAAACTTCAAGCTTATCAAATTATTAGACCTTAATCCACCAAATGTGTTTGTAAAATATGAAGCGGGTTCAAGTGAGAACACTAGAGGGCTGAAAAGTCAATGTCATCTTGATTCCTTTTAATTGAAACGCTAATAATTCATGAACCTAATATCCAAATTTGAATTGAACTTCCTACCTATGAGTTTTAGAATAGATCACCAACTCATAAAAGGATGAGATTGAGTTCTTAACTCTTGACAAAGAGAATGTTTTCAACTGAACCCTCACCTATAAATAATTTTATGGATGTTTAATGTTTATTTTATGTAAGAATTTGATAGTGTGAGAAGCTGATGACAATCCTAAAGAATAGGTCACAAGTTGACTGGCGATTCACCGTACCTACACCAACTACATGCGTCCTGACACCCAAACATAAATATTTTAAATCACGTGAAAACCATGCCAATGATCCCTTAATAAAACGAGTCAAATTCTAGACAATCATGTTGTTTCTCTATACAACTTCTTTAGAATGAATTTCATGTTCTAGCAAACATTGACTCCCTCACATTCTTTGTTTAGTGTGTAACACCTATAATGCTACATTCTCACTTTTTTATTGAGCTAATATGTCAGGACGGCAGCCGGTGTTCTTGACTGTTCTCTACTACGTCACTATTGCTATAACCACATGGAGATATAACATAAAAATACCATTAAACCTTAAAATGACAGAAAAATATTTGCAAGCCCACTTAAACTTTATTCAGTTATTTTGTATAGTATCTTCAGAAGTACAGTGTAAGGGCCAAAATATAAGGAACTAACCTTTTTCTTTAAAAAGTCCAAGGCTTCTTTTTTTGTATGAACTCCCAGAGATGCACATTCCTGACTTTCCAAAAGCATAAGAGAAATAATATTAGGTTTGGATGACATCTGAAACCGATCTCAAGTCACTCACGGTAATATCTGAGCTTCACTAAAACAAAACATCTACAAGTAATCAACAATACTGATAAAAGGCTAAGGAGAGGAAAATTGCTGTTTTGAGCAACACAAACAGCTCTCCGAGTAAATACAGTGTGGAATAATTTAAATTAAGTAAAGCAGAGAGTGATGCATGCTCTTTATCGCATGACAAACATTCAAATGTAATACACGTGCATAATTGATAGCTCACGCCAAATTTAACATGTAACCAGCTGTCTAATCTACCTTAATGGACAATTTTCTAAGCAATTACCAAAATCTTTAAATCCTGGGACATGCTCACAGCATAAAAAATCCTTTACAGTCAGGAACCGCTGTTGTTAGCTGTCTCATTCTAAACTTACAATAAGGTCCTGCACTTTTATATCCTTACATTATCCATTCATTGACAATGTCATACGCTGCTACCATGGCTCTACCATCTCTATTTAGTCGTTTTTTTATCGTTAAATCACAGAAGATCAGGTTTGAGGCAGCAAGTGGCACATTTTGAAAGGAAGGTATTAATGAATGTTACTTGTCCCATTTCTCATGTGCAAACTTCGAATCTATTTGAGGACAAATAAGAATATATAAAAAAATGAAGCTTAGGGCTCCTCCGGTAACTTAAACACAGGCTGTAGCAAAACCGTCGGAACTCATCAGTCATCAACACTTCAAATCAACAAGTCTCTTCCAAAACATAGAAACTAATTTGAAAAATAAAAGGTATAAATGCATTATGTTGAATTGATCAAAATTCCCTAGAAGGCGGTGATTTAGTGGAATGGAAAGAAACTGTAGTGGAACGGAGTTCTATGCCAAATGACATAATATAAGACACTGAATAAAGCAATATAATCAAACCGTTTCCACTTCACTCATCTCTAGGAGGCTCATTAACCATCTCCAGATGTGCTACTTCAGTGATATTAATGTCGTCAACCCCAGGAATGAGAACCACGCTAGGGCATAGTAATTGAATCTGAAGCTTCTAGCAGTGATATACGCTAGGCAGTGGACTCAATAAACAATACACAAGGTAAGCAAAATAAGCGTCACAAATCATTTAAACAAATCCTCATGTTGAAGATTTGAAGCAGACTTCTATACTCAGCTAGTCTTATGCTATGTCATCTGATAATTTTAAGAAAAAAGTAAGACATAAGGGATTGCTTTGAATTAGAGACACCACTTCTGCAAAAGTCAATGCAAACAATCCTAATGTCATTTCAACATCTCAAGCTTCCGCCAAATGATTGTTTTCAATTCTTTGTTCTTCCAAAGGAAAAGGTTTTAATGGTAAGTTGATTGCGGTCTCATGGTGATATCTTACTTTGCAGATTTCACACCAAAACGATCAATTGATGTCCTCCTACAGAGCTTGTATTATTGTACATAACGTATTTAACAATTTTTTAGCATATACTGCATGGTATAAAAACAATTCTCCTCTGCTTTGGTTGTGATATGATCTAGAATGAACTGACTATAGAAGTAGTGCCCCATTTTAATTGATTCCCAAAACTGTCTATCGAATTAATTAAAGATAAAAAAGGAAAAGGTAAGGTCAATAAGTCAGAAAACAGACTATTTCCAAATACTCCCACCAACACTTACTACTATTTAATACGTACGTAAGATTTGGTACAGTGAGCCACATGATTTTCTATACAATTAGATTCTAATAGCTCATACATGTAAAACAACAGAGCCAAGAAGAGAAAGACAAAAAAAACTTCAGAACAAGTGTAATCAGTTCATTTGGAATTCACGGTTGTTATATCTGCCTTACATTTTCAGTCTTTATTAGTTCCATTCATTTTACTTAAACTCATTTTTCTCTCACAAATTAATCTTTCTAGACAGACTTTTTAATACATACCTACTATACGAGTTGGACAGAAAGCATACCCAGTAAGCAACAATCACCATTAGAATATAATGGTATACCATGCCAACAATTAACCTTGAACTACATGGCAACAGTCATTGCATGAGTATGCCAAAAAAAGGTAACTGTTTCTCCGGACTTTACCTCTATAGATGGAAAAAGCAAATCTCCATACCGAGGATCTCTTCCAATCATTTGTACAACCTCTTGATCAGTCTCCATTCCCATGGCCTTCATGACCACCATGACAGGAACCTAGTTGGAAAAGAGAAGTCACATCAGAACCTCATAATTGAATCATTTCCCATTTCAGTAAGAATGGGTGATCAATGAACCTTATACTTTGTAATCTGCACAAACCTGGGTTTTGAATTGGTTTGAGCTAACATATATCTTATCTTTGTCCATGACAACAATAGTTTTGCTTTGATATGTAGCAGTGCTACTTTGAACAGATGCATAAAGTCTGAAAAAAATGAACATGCATTAGTCGGAAACTCAGAAGCACACAAACAATTAAGACAATGATAGATACATCTGCATTAGAGAATAACTCATAATTAAACATAAGGCACATATTTAAACAGGTTAGAATTTTCAAATGTCAGATTCACTAATGTGGCGGTGTGATGCAATGAAATGAATTATCATTTTAAGCATGTAATTTATTTATTTTTGAAATTTTTTTTTAATTATGTGTTTGCTCAGTAGGAACTCACATCTTTGTGTAGTCATAATCAAAATACTAATAAGCTAACAGCAACAGTCCATGCGGTTAGACATAGTCAGAAAATATAAATCAAATATGTTGAAACAAGTACAATTTTTACATATGAGCTGGAAGCAAATGCTTGTACAAAGAGACTGGCCCGAGAAGGGACATGTACTCAATGAGATGTGAGATCGCATTGACAGAACGGATAAAAGGATCAACATAGATAAATCTGAGGATATGATCATCAAAAAACACATCATCTTTTTATGATTAATATAATGTATATATAACCACAATCCAATTATAACACAGCAGTGTTGTATGTCAAAGTCAAACAAACTTGCCTAATATTCAGTATGTTAAACTCCAATTGATTAGTACTTCAAATAATATAAATTGTTTTTGAATTGACATGCTTCAATTATACACTACCTACGGTAATACTTTGAACACCAATCATCTAAGTTCATATTATTCTAAATCAATAGTGTGAACTATAGATACAAGTAATTATGTAAACAAAACCAAGAAAAAGAACAACTATGGGGAGATAAAAAAATCAGCTAAAGCCTTAAGATGTTCAATAAACAAAGGATATCAAGACAACAAATAATTACCGCTTCTTCTTATCCATGTCAATAATTATTCTGTTTTTTGCAAGTTGTTCCTGCATCAAAAGCACCTAGAAATCCAAGAGAGAATGATAAATATGGTTTCACAAAAACAAGGTCCATGATGCATAGAATTGATCACTGGTTGTTAAATCTAAGACGAATTAACAATGATCCCAAAATTCATTAGTCAGACGGATCTACCTTCTCGTTTCCCTTAATGATAAAGTATCCGCCGGGATCAAGTGGGCACTCACCTGAAGAACAAAGTGTAACAGATAAACAAGTATGATTGGACTTACCAGAAAACTCTCAGGTTCATGGTTACATACCAAGTTTAGCAAGTTCTTCTTCATCCTTTTCGTATAATTGACAGCAACAACTTCTCAACATCACAGGCATCAATCCAATATTAACACCTTTCTACCAAAACCATAATAAAGAAATTAATCTATCATCACAAAACAAAGAAAGAAACCTGAACTGGAATAAAATGTGATATTACAAATGATTTCAGATCAAATACCTGCACTTTGAGACTCTTCTGGCCATTTGTTTCACAGATATACTCGATGTCGACAAGAATAGGAGCTGCATAGCTGAAAGAAACGGGAACTGGATTAAAGTAGCAAATACAGAGATTTTCAAATTCCGAGCAATAGGAATATTCTAATTGATGAAAAAAACCTAAATGGTGCAACACATATAAAGTTGAGAAACATAACTTGGTTATCTATTCCCTGAAATAAAGCACATTGACTTATATAACTATGAGGCTAAATATGATCAGAGAAGGGAAGAAATAAACATAACAATGCTCAAATGAAAGAGTTTGAAACAACATGAAACAATATGGAACCAAGCTCTTGAAGGAAAAAAAAATAGAAAAGAAATATTTCATATTAGAACCGGTAAAATATAATTTGATTAGAGAACATACGGTAACACTTTATGCAAACAATAAGGAAACTCAAGGCTTCTTAACTGTTTGGCAATAAGTATGGACTTGGTCAGTAGTTCTACTGGTGGAAATGACCAAACAAATTGCACCTCATTGGCATTATCCGCCTAGTCATCCTATCAATCATCAGTTGTAACAAACACAACCAACTATGAATCAAACTATTTCATCACAACTTGAAAATCTTTCCCCACATTTATTACAATATATAAACAAAAAAATTGGCTCATATTATGAGAATGTTGACAACTCTAATGGTCAGAGAAAAAGTTGTTATTACTAAAATGTTGTAAAATTTAAATGATTAAGTGAAGCAAGGCATGATGGTGAAGTCGATACATAAACTACAAGTTAGTTGGGTAAACATTTTTCAAAATTGACACTCGATGGGGTTTCTCATGTCAGAGCCTGGTGAAGGTGAGGCCGAATTGGTTGCATAACTTCCGTTTTTAACAAATTTGCTTCGTTTAACCCTACTAACAAGGAAAGGGCTAGTAAGTGATTGGTTACGCCATAATTCATAGCTGGTTATGTTCCATCAAAATTGATGACAGTAGAGATGCAAGGATAAGAAATGACCATGTCACAATTTAAATGTCATGATCAAATTATGATAACTGACACGTATATACAAAAGTCCTTTATTGCGTGGGTAAGGGCATAGAACCAACTCATTAATTCAAGTGACTGGTAACTGCCTTATGTAAGGCCCGATGACAAATTAAATGCTGAATTACTGCTTACTATCCTAAGTGTAAAGATTGGAGGAGGTGACAGAACTACGTACGTGAAATTAGCTTGTCGACATATATGGGGAGTAAGGACTAATTCTCCACCACTCGACAACGGCTTCCCGATTCTGACATCCCTATACCTGCCCAAAGAGAAATAGAATGACACATTTATTATGAGTGGTGAGGGCCCTAAACAGCACTGAACATCCCTCCATATACACATGTTAAGAGAATGAAAAAAAATACTTCAAGTATATGTTTGGGTCAGAGGTTGTGAGTCTCTCATTAGCACGCACTATCTTCTTTATCCCAACATTGACAAAATAATTGAAGGAATCCAAGTGTTGTTTCACAAGTCCCCGAACCTGCAAGTCAAAGGGACAAAAAGAAAAAGTCAAATAAATAATTTTAGAAATTAAAATATATACACTTGTAAAACCAAATAAGTTAAGTATAAAAGTGAATCACCTTCAGAAACTCCGGAACGAGCTGGAACTTGCTCTGAGGAGACCTGATGGGAGCAGCTAAATGTTCTTGGTCAATCGCTACTCGTTCTTCGGGCAACAAAGGGATGTGTGCAGCATCAAGCAATCTTGGAATTCCACCACTATTTGTACAAACAATCAAAAGTTCAGTAACTTCCACGATATAAAACTTGCTAAATTTCAGTACAACCAACCCAAACAACGAACATATCACGAGAGCGAAAAAGGACATAAAAATACAAAAAATTGCGTACGTACCCGTTATGCTCTTGCTTGATAGAATCTTGGGCACCAGGCTTGCCCTCTTTCGCCATGAGATTACCGCAGAATCAATATCACTTGAGCGATCAAACGAATGGGAATCAGATGAATATGAATCGATCAGAGAAGCAAAGGGAGCATAAAAACAGAACGATTTGGGCGCGGAGGGGGTAGGAAATATAATCAGCGGTGCTCGACTTTGTTTAGGGGTTTTAGGCGGAAGAATCGGTTCTGTGGCGTCGAGGGTTTTGCAGCGAAAAAAACGGCATTCAGGAATACGTTTTATGTCTGCAGTCTGCGTATTAAAACCCTCAACCTTGTTTAAAAAACGACGTCGTTTAAGATCCTCTATCTTCGATTCCCTCCCGATCGATCGCCCGCAACACTGGTCTCTCTTTAACCGATCCCGTCCCTTTCCGATCCCACTCACAAGCAACAAGCTTATACGATACACGATGGCGCGGGAAGTTCTTGAAGCGGAAATTTGGTCAGGCGAAGCGCTCGAGGCTGATGGACTTCTTCCCTCTTCTCAGTTTCATGTACCCAATTTCCGATTTCTAGTCATATTTTTTCGAATCAATTAATTTTGAAGTTGAGTTCAATTCAGATGCATATGGTTTGGTTTTTGGTCAACTTTTTAAGACTAGGGTTTTAGTGTGTTTTGTTGAATTTTCTTTGTATTTACTACTGCATCAACAATATCGTAGCAATGTAATGAACAGACGATTGACCCTGTCTGCACGTGATACCTTAATATTTTCATAAATAAGTTTAGTCAATGTCAACCGTTAACAATTTAATAATATCAAATATATTTGTTTGCAAAATTTCAGATATATTTCAGTTCATTCTATTTTTACAATCATTATTTCATTTGTCTGCTGAATTCTATAATATATTTCATTATGGGCGTTGTCATATATCCTTCCATTTACTGAGTTTTCAATTCCACTTTTCAAGGCTGTTTTACTTGACCTGAACACTCTTTTTTAATTCTCATTTGACAGATATAGAAGAAGGCAAGCATATTCAATTGTTCTTTATTTGTTTAGCTGCTCACAACTGTTCAAAGTTGTTGCTCACTTCCTCAAATCCACACATACTCACTATTGCAACCTGCTGAAAGCTGCTCAAGACTACTATGCACTTAGTCACATCCAGCAGAATTATGTTTTTAAATGAATTTGATCCATTAAAATTGCTATGCATTAAGCACTGAAAGCTGTCATGAATCTTTTAATAAATTATATTCTTTTTCATGTTTGCAGTTTTACATATTACATGATGTAAAAGAGTATGATGTGCTGAATGCGCATAACTTTATTTAAAACAAGAGATATTTTTATGAAGCGGTGATAATTTATTTTTGTAAAATCATTAAAAAGTGTGAATTAGTATGAAAAAATTCCAACTTCAAAACGCCCTTTACTAAGGCATTTGCGTGCCCAAAAATACAATTGATACGCAATAGATATTGAAAAAGATGACCTAAGTTCTTTAGCCAAAGAGAAGAAAATGATTGGAGCCTGGAGGAGTCCAATCCTTTAAGTCATTTAGTGAGGGTTATTGGATTGGCTAAGATAATTCACTTTCTTCCGAGCGGGTAGAGCAGCGGCGGGAGATGGGGATGTGGAGCTTTCGCCCCTGATAGGGTAAGCTGGGGTTGCTAGAAATAGGCCAAATATCCTGATTTTTTTGGGTTAAATGTGACGGGTTGACGAAGGGTTGGGTCTTTGGGAATTCTGGAAATGGAGGATTTTGAAGTTTAAATTTAATTAATAAAAAAATGATGTTGTTTCTATTTCTAACCTGACACCAATTAGTTGTGCTGTTTAGGATAGAGATGCTTGGAAGTTTAGGATAGGAGTGGCGACAATGTGAAGGCCTCCGGAGGCGCCGGGCCGCCACCAAAATTTTTGGAACCCTCCAAAATTTTGTGATTCAGATGTCCACCTACTAAATGCCACAACTTTGTTTCACTTGTTCAAGTTGTTTTTGCACTTGATGAAATTTACATGTTTATTATCATTTTCGACTACCCAGTCTCAGATAACTGAGACCTTTTGGAACTGTTAGACCAGTGTCAAATAACGCATAAGGATCACTTTGTCAATATTGCACGACAAAGGGCTGATCAACTTGCAACATTATCAAGAAGGTGTTGGCCCAATTGTTTGGGTATTATCTAACAATCTCAAGTCATGAGTTCGAATTTTGGTACCGCATTTGTATTTTGATATACTAGAAGTGTTTTGAGCTGGTCCGCAGTGAGTAAGTCCGTCATTAGAGGAAAGGGGGTTAAAAAAAACTAGAAACAAAGTTTATCAAAGAAAAGAAAATGAGATTGCAAATGGTTGACGGATTATGCTTCAATGGGTTGCAAATAAGATTTACACAACCTGACAATGTGGAAAGTGGATTATTTGGAGTTCATTTTGAAAATTTAGCCAACTTTCACTTCCATTGAACAGTTGGAGAATTGAATGCATTTGTTGCACTTTTAAAATCCAGAGTCTGATTATACAAAAATAACACAACTTTCTATTGTGAACCTTTTAATTAAGGGCGCCGCAAATGTTTCATTAAATCTGACTTCTGCTAGATTGACATCACTGAAGATAAGTTGAATCCTTGACAAGGGCTCAGTAAATCTCCTTCCCCTTATCGGTACGATCCACACTCCAACGGACTCATATCCACACTCCAACTCTCTATGTAGCCTCTTCGGTTGCCGATCAATCTATTTGGTCCCGATTTCAATAATCAAATTTGAAAATAGTGCTGGTGAAGATGTCAACTGGAAAACAATGTATGGCAGGATTAAAATGGGAATTTTTTATATAAACAGCATTCTTCCCATATTTTTATTTTCTTTGATAATTTTATAAAAAATAAAATTACAATTGGAAACCGGTTTTTCTTTAATGTAAAATCGTAGTTTGATACTCTGATAGTGATTTTTTTAAATACATGTTGTGAAAAAAATTGATTAAAATTATTGAAGGATAGAATAAAAACCTAAATGATGCAAATCATTTGAAGCTGAGAATCATATCTTAGTTATCGATTACCTGAAAATAAAGCTCATTGACTCACAGAACTATGTGGCTAAATATGATCGAGAATGGAAAAAAACAAAACAAAATAATGCTCAAAGGCAAGAGTTTTGATGCTACAATATTGATGTTTTCTAAAGGGGAAAATTTCAAAAGGATCTTGAACTATCACCGGTTACTCAAGTGCGGTCAGAACTACCACGATTTTTAAAAAGAGTGCGATGAAAAAAAAGACTTATTTTCTAAAATAAAATTCACAATTACATTTCAAAACTAATATTATTATAAGAGTTAGATTTGTGTGTAAAAATTACATCATTTGGTTATCAAAAATGTCATTTAATTTAATTTAATTTTTAGAAAAGAAATTTGTATGGACAGTCAGAAAGAAAATGAAGATAAATTAAAAGAAATTTTAAAATTTTACTTCAAAATTTTCATTTCAAACAAAAAAAAGAAAATGAAATTAAATCGATTACGCTATCCATCAAAATTTTCTTTCCCTTCAATTTTTCCTAAACCAAACACAACCTAAGACCATCCTCAGATATGAGCTTTATGTCATGCTTTGTAACGGTTTGTCTCAATGCGAGACATGATTTTTCGCTTTCTGATAATAAATCGCTGTCACTGCATGAAACAGTTCGTGGTTGTAATATATTTGACGCTTTTACTTCAAAACGCTTTGTTGGACCGTGTTATATCCAGTTCTTTTAATTTAAAAACGTCATATATAATTTAGGATTTTCTAATTAAATAATATAGTTTTATATGATATTTTAAATTTTAAAGCGTCATTTTTAATTATAATTAATTATTTAAATTAATTTTTTAACTATTTATGGAAGTGTATGTCAGATTTGTTTTATTGCGAGTGAAAATTTTATTCTATGAGAATGATGAGATGAAATAACAAAATCCCAATCCAAACAAATTTGTTTGTTTGAGTAGATGACAAAAGCATCCCAATTATACAGCTGATCGGAAACGTGTAGAACTGGCAAGCTAGTAAAGACAGACATCCAAAAAACCACATACACCAAAATACAATTATGATTTGGTTTGACAGTCGAATTATTAACCATCAAAATAAAATTATTTTGTGAACCTAATTGATTCGACACGTCTTTCGAATTTGGACCGAACTTATCCTAATTCTCTCCTTTTTTTAAAAAAAATGTAAATTAAGATAAATCTGAGAATATAAGAAAATTATTTAATAATGTTGATATATATTAATGCTACTGATTTTTATATTTGTACCGATAAATATAAAAATTATAAAAAAGGTTTTCAAATGCATGGATGTTATAATTTTACATTTTTAGAGTTAGTTGTAGAGTTATTGTCCATTAAAATTATGAATAAAAGAGAATAAGTAATAATGTAAAATTTTCTTATACTTGAGCTAGAATTCACCGAAGTTTTCAACTGCTTAAATAAATAAATTAAATAAACATATTCCTTGTTGTAATATGACAAACAAGATGAATTAAAAATGTGTTTTAAATTTTAAAATTTACACCACATTATATCTAACAATATGCATATAATTAAACTATATTCTTCATTTCAGTATTTATCAGTGGCCGTTGTAGAAATTTGGATTTGGGAATGCAAAAGAAATTTCACGCTCTAAATATTACGTAATGTTGTAGATGTGACATTTTTTTTCTTTTTTTAATACTTTTCCTTTATTTTGATAAATTATTATTCATAATTTAAATACGTGAAATAATACAAATTAAAAATAGCGTTATCAGATATAAGGTGACACCTTATATAAGTTATGTAAGTGATCGAACAAAATAACATAATTTTGCTTCTTTTTTTTCATTTTAAAATTTTAAGATGTTTATAGCATAGTTGTAAATACAACAAAACCTAAAAAACAAAAAAAATCTAAAAACCCTAAACTATAAGCCCCTGTTTGGTAGCATGTATTAACAATGAGATAGAATAATTAATACCGATGTAGCACGTTTGGTTCATTATTAGGATAAATATTATCAATCTCTAGTATACATTTTACTTTTTAAAATTAGGGTTAATAATCCATGTAAACTAGGTGAATTCCGATACAAATAATTCTCTCTAATCCCATAGAAGCTCCCAAATATGGCCTAAGGGTATGAAACCCATAAACCCTAAAATTTTAAAATTCTAAAACCTTATAATTTTAATATCCTTACATACTATAACTCTAAAACCACTAAAATGATAAAAAAACGAGTAAAATTACTTAATTTGACATGATCTTTTATCTCTTACCTAACAAATATGAGAAATCCCTTCATCCTATTTTCCTATTAAAAATATTATTAATAATTTGAGGTAGGCGTTAGGTAAGGTGTGTTTCGTCCGAACTCACAATTTCATGTTAAAATAGACACATGTAGTGGACAAGGCACGAGGAGGGGGTATAGTATTGTCAAACGCTTTGCTCAGTGAGAGACACAGAAATCATATCATATCTCATCAGAGAGGGAGAGGATGAAGAAGACGACAGAGCATGACGTCCGCAGCCACAGCAGTGCCGACGGAGGAGCGGATGGCGGCGGAAAACTGTTCGAGACGAGAGAAGCTCGCGGAAGCGGAGTCGCCGTGGCGAAGCAGCTCTTCATGCTCACCGTGCTGGCCGCCATCTTGCTGATATGGTGTCACAGGGTGACAAACATCCCGGCGGCGGGAGGTGGCGAGGGGCGAGTGAGACGGTGGTTGTGGATGGCCTTGTTCGGGGCGGAGGTGCTGTTCGGATTGTACTGGGTTGTGTGTCAGCCTGTTCGACTGAGCCACGTCCGCCACCGTCCTTTCAAGAACAAGCTTTTGCAGAGGTGAGTGACTTTCTGTATATGTTTAGTAAATTAAACCCTAGGCGAAGGAAAGCAGCTGAGTCGAAGCTGGAGGACTCGAGCATACAAAATCAGGTTCGGTTCGGTTCGGTTCGGTTCGGTTCGGTTCGAATTGAACCACCAATCAACCTCAACCCAGACAAATAAAACAAGTTAAATCATCTAATTTTAATATTAAAAAAAATAGGGACAAGGGAGTTAGGGACAATGGATAGCCTTACATCATCTCTGTGGGCCATCGCATCTCCCCGTATGGCGGTTTCATAATTATGTTTGTAGGGGGTAAAATTATAATTAAAAAATTTGGATTTAATTTAAGAAGATAAAATTGAGGATTTCAGTGTCCAAAAATTTAGTGAAAAATTTATAAAATTTCATGTTTGGGTTAGATGAAAAATATGAAAGAAAAAAAAATTAAATGGAAAATTTGGTGAAAAATGTTATTCTAACTCTTAAATTACAAATATGATATAATCTCACTTCTTCTATTAGGTTCAATGTATACAATCAATTTCAATGTATCCGATAAGTTCTTCTATTAAATTTAATGTATCCATCCGACAAAGTTGAATATAAAAATATGATATAAAATTTTCCTATACATTTTTTATGAAATTTTATATGAAGATGGAAAATGAAATGAAATCTTAATTATTTTTCTTGACATTTTTCATAACAAATCAAACAAATATGGAATTGGATGATAAAAATTACATTTCCTTCTCATTTTTCACCAATTTTTTTCCACCAAATCTTCTCTAAACTAAAGGCCTAAAGATATTTTCAGTCGGATTTAAAGACGAATGCCTTGTTGGAACCGCGTCTGCACATATTGTAGTATCATTAAAATTTGAAAATATGAATTGAATTGAGATTGTTGACAAAATATAAACACCTTCATGTGAACATCATGTTTGTGTTTGTTTTTTCCTGTTTCATATAAGGGTTTCAGAGTTTTAATAATTTAGAATTTAAGGTTTTTCAAATTTTTTGGATTTTGGTCATTTTATGTTGAGCTAAAAAAAAAATTACGACAATAGTGTTTGATTTATGTTTTAAAATTGAGATTTTAATTTCTACCGCTAAAAACATTCATAATAAACTATTTTTTAATAATTAATCAATTTAACATGTCATATATATATGAATATTCATATCATTAGTCCAATCACTAAGATTGTGTTTGGTTTTGTAAAAATTAGGTGAAAAAACTTTTTTGGGAAAAGTGGATTTCTTCATGAAATCCATCTTATTTTATCTTGTTTGGTTAGAGAGTGAAAAATTATGAAAAAAATGCTAAAACATTCCTTATTTTAAACAATTTTTTCTTCCTATTTTTCATGTAATTTTCTTATAAACTTTCATTCTCATTTTCTCACCTTTTTTTTCTCATTTTCCACCAAATTTTCCTTTCCACTAAGGGTGTTTTTTTTGTTTTGGAAAAATTTGATGAAAAGAAAAATTTGTAGAAAATGAGAAGGAAAATTTATGAGAAAGTGAAAATGAAAGTTTGTAAGAAAATTAGATGGAATATATGAAGAAAAAGTTGTTTAAAATAAAAAATGTTTTAGCATGTTTCACAATTTTTCACCTCAAATCAAATAAGAGAAAATAAAATGGGTTCATGGAGGAAAATATTTTCCACCAAATTTTTATTTCTATAAAATTTTTTCTAAAAACCAAACACACCCTACAGATTTGAAGATTTGTAGAGGAATGATTTGAAAGTAGAGCAGATGAAAGAAAAAGAAAGGATTTTTATTCCAAACAGTCAAGTAATTTGTTGTGAGGGTAAAATAACATAGTTTTGAACTTTATTAACCAGTCATCTAAGAACATGTGTAAAATAAATAATTTTCTATTTTGATTTTTATTCATTTATACACTTGTCAATACTGTTAAAAACATAACTGTCATAAGTTGCTTGGCTGGTTGAAATAAAAATCCAAAAGAAATTAACTGAAAGATGAACAATCTGGAAGAATTGAGAAGAGAAAAAAATTTAAGAATTGATCAAATTAATCATGCATATTACTTACGAAAAATTAAAATTATGTATAAAAAAATAAATATCGAATTTTGTATTTGACAATTAGAATAAAGACAAATGAAATCGAAACCTGAGTATGACAACTCTGATGTGATGGCAAGAAAAATCGAACTAACAAACATTAGATTTTCGATCCGAATTTAATAATTTTGAAAAATATTATTAGATTGTCGACCTCGTTGGGAATTGGCACTGTGAATCTCACTCGAGTTTTGCAGATATGGCGATGATCTTCCGAGCATCGACATCTTCGTGTGCACGGCGGATCCCGAAATCGAGCCGCCGGTTTTGGTCGTCAACACGGTTCTGTCGGCAATGTCGTACAGTTACCCTCCGGACAAGCTTAACGTTTATCTCTCCGACGATGGCGGCTCCGAATTTACTTTCTATGCCCTGATCGAAGCTGCTAGGTTCTCCAAGTCGTGGATTCCTTTTTGCAGGAAGTTCAATGTGGAGCCGAGGTCTCCGGAGGCGTTTTTCGCCGTAAATTTGGGGTTGGGCGATGATCAGTATGCTCAGCAATTGCTGCACATCAAGGTTTGGGAATTTAAGGCTGTGTTTTTGTTTAAGGAAAAATTTGATGGAAAGGAAAATTTGAGGGCAAATAGAACGGAAATGAAATTTTTGGAAGAAATCTAATTTTTTCTTGTTTGATTTCATTAGGAAAATGTCAAGAAAAATTATTTAGAATACATTTCATTTTTTATTATCATGGAAAGTTTTATGGAAAAATATGTAAAAAATATCAACATTTCATCACTTCATACTTTAAATTTGATGAAATATATTGAATTTGTTTAAAAATTGATTATTTGTTTGAGATACATTAAAATTGATTGGATTGATTTGTTAGAGATAAGAATTACATTTTTCATCAAATTTTTCACTTAATTTTTTTCCCCTCCTATTTTCCATCTAAACCAAATAATGGAATTTACTAATTTTCCATCAAATTTTCTTTTCTTCCAAATTTTCCCTAAACCAAACACAGCCTAAGTGTTTCGTTCTATTTAGATTGCGTAGATGTTTTGATTCTGAAATCGTAATTTGTTAGAAACTAGGGAATACCATAGTTTGGGAAATGTGTGATTGACTTCTGGCAGTTGTCTTTTGCATGATGGGTTTAAGGAACTTTTTGATGACATGAAGAGTCGGATTGAGGCTGTGATTGAAAATGGAAAGGTGCCAGATGAGGTTTCGGCATTTCATAAGGGATTCTCCGAGTGGAACTCTGAGTTCTCAAAACAAAATCACCCATCAGTTGTGCAGGTAATGTACTTAAGATTTAGTATCAAATCAAGACTCTTTATTGGTGAGTTTTTTTTTCTTAGTTTTCGAGCTTTGTTGCATCAAATTACTTGATCTCCTACAGATTGTAATTGATGGACGGGGAATAGATGATGTAGACACCGACGGGTGTAGACTTCCCACACTGGTTTACATGGCAAGAGAGAAGAACCCTGAGTGGCCTCATCACTTCAAAGCTGGAGCAGTAAATGCTTTGGTAGTCACTTTACACTATATACCATACTTTGAGAGGACTTTCAGTAGTTGTGACTGAAGTAAAGGGAGGCAATATTAGTTACCATGAGGAGCTGATTTGTGCAGATAAGAGTATCTTCAGAGATAAGCAATAGCCCTATCATTCTAAACTTGGACTGCGACATGTACCCTAACAATCCAGATACTGTACAAGAGATACTATGCTTCTTCATGGATGAAGAGAGAGGTTATGAGACCGCTTATGTGCAGTTTCCTCAACACTATGATAACATTACTAAGAATGATCATTATGCAAACTCTAATGATGTAATTAATGAGGTATGGCATAGCATATGTTCAATTTTCTTCTTCTTTCAAATCTTCTTTTGAGAATTCCGATACACTGAGTTGGATGAAATTTTATTTTATTATGGCTGTATATTAGATTGAACTTGCAGGGCTTGGTGGATATGGTGCGGCCTTGTTCTGTGGCACTGGATGTTTTCATAGAAGAGAGAGTCTTTGCGGAAGGATATTTTCCAAGGACGACAAAATAGAGTTAAAGACTGACAATACGATCAGAGAAAAAAGTGTTAATGAACTGGAAAAAGCAGCAAAAGTTCTTGCAGACTGTTGTTATGAAAAGGGCACTAGTTGGGGAAAGGAGGTGTGTACTTCCGCTCTCATTTTTTCTAATGCTTACCTATCACATTGATCATGAGCTCTTAAATATACATTTCACAGGTAGGTTTGGTTTACGGATGTGCAGTGGAAGACATTGTTACAGGATTGACTATCCAGTGCAGGGGGTGGAAATCAGTATATTACAACCCTAAGAAGAAAGCATTTATTGGTGTTGCTCCAACAACGTTAAGTCAAAGTCTTATTCAGCATAGGAGATGGAGTGAAGGGATGTTTCAAATTTTCTGCTCCAGGTACTGCCCATTCATATATGGTCGCGGGAAGATCAAATTGGGTGCTCAAATGGGTTACTGCATTTACCTCCTGTGGCCTCTTTGTTCACTTGCAACACTTTGCTATGTGACAATCCCTTCATTTTGTCTGCTGAGAGGCACCTCCATGTTCCCCCAGGTACTACAGTCTGTTATGCTCATGATTAGAGCTGACCTCAGATGACATTCCTTCTTTGACTGAGCAGTGATGAACTGAATTGATTTTTTCATTCTAGTTATTGATCAGCTTTGGTTTCCACTATCTTTTTGCTACAGCCGTCAAGCTTATGGTTTCTACCCTATGCATATGCATTCCTTGCTAATTGCGGTTACAGCCTTGTGGAGGCATTTAGCTGTGGCTACACTCTGCAACGCTGGTGGAATCTGCAAAGGATGTGGTTGATCCGAAGGGAAACTTCGTACCTCTATGCATTGCTTGACACTACGATGAAACAATTAGGTTTTTCTGAGACATCTTTTGCAATCACAGCCAAGGTAGTGGACAGCAACGATAGGAAGACATATGAAAAAGAGATAATTGACTTCGGGCAATCGACTTTCACTTCTATCATCGTCACCCTGGCCATGCTCAACCTCCTTGCTCTAGCTACAGGAGCAATCAGGCTAGTCACCTTAGACAAATCAGAATCTCCTATGAAGTTAACAGCACAAATGATTCTCTGCGGCCTGCTGGTTATGCTGAATGTACCAGTTTACCAGGCAGCATTCAACCGCCATTACAAGGGCGGTCCTATTCCCACATCAAATGTGATCAGGGCCATAGCTTTCGTCTTCGTTTTCCTTGTTGCCATTGAGCTGCTGATTTAACTCACCATAACATTGTTCTGCAGGTGTCATCAGCTTCTTCATTTACCCTCATAAAGTTGTTTTAGGTAAATCGTATGAGGGTCATAGGTTTGCCCCTGCGTTAGTTCTGGTCTCTGACATCAAATGTGTAAATGAGATCAGTGGAAGGAACGATTTGCACTAGTTGCGGAGGACAAAAAATCTTCAGGCCACACAAGCGTGCTGCTTCCCTCCGTTGTTCGTCCGACGATTGGTTTGTTCCTTGGGGGACAAGTTGAGCCAGTTATTAATAGTACAGTTGATTTTACATTTAAAATTAATTGACAGTAAATGTGAGAGTCCAACTAAAATATCTTTATATGCATCAATATTCCTTTCACTTACGAAATCGTTAGGCGGACGAAACCGTAATCTGACGGATGACATTGTATTAAATCAATATCTTGCAAATGAGATTTCGTGCCGACGTAACAAACACGTTAGACCGATTTATTCAGGAGTGCGGTTAAAATCCGTTTTGATACCATGTTAGTATAGTTGGTTCCATGTTCAAAACCACTCTGATATTATGTTAGTATAGTTGATTCTACACTCAAAACTAATTGTTTTTGTGTGTGGAACCAACTGTATTAACATGGTATCAGAACGGATTCTGACAGCACTCTTAGAACATGCATGTGACGGTTAATTAGATCAAAATGAAGTCCCACTTGTCAAAATTAATAAAGACCCTCGCAAGTGATGAGAGTGTTGAACATAATATTATCTCCCATCCCCAAATTGAACTCAAAATTAATCCTTACCAATTCACTCCGCCAATCAATTTTACCCACTGCATTATTAGTAGCCGCCAGTGGCCAAAAATGATATTCATGTTAATTATCCAATATTGTCAGTGTTAGTACGGACTTCAAACCTTATCATGCCACCACTCACATAGATTACCCCCATCTATCTTTTTAACTCATTTCGTGCATGCCTGTTCGCTAAAACTATACCACACACTGCAGCTGAAGCTCGCGGCCGTGTCTCCGAACCATGAGCAGCGGCAACGACGACGGAGTCTTGTTTGAGACAAAGGAAGCCAAGGGCCAGCTGGCCCGTCATGCTTTCATGGCCACTGTGCTCATCAACATCCTCTTCATATGGTTCTACCGAGCAGCCAACATTCCAGCGGCTGACGATGGAGGGCCGAGATGGTGCTGGATCGGGATGTTCGCCGCCGAGATCTGGTTCGGGTTTTACTGGGTTATTACTCAGTCCGGCCGCTGGAGAATAGTTCACAACCATGTTTTCAAGCACAAACTCCTGCACAGGTTTGTTTTGGTTGGTCACGGCTATGGGGTCATATTTGAGTTTTTTTATACTAATGGAGTGGATTTGTCAATTAACTAAGTATAGTTTAGGGGCCTGGTTGTGATTAAGATTCTGAAATGTGTATATATAGCTGAGGATTTGAATTTTGGAGGTGTGCGTGTTGGCAGATATGGCGACGATCTACCGAGCGTCGACATCTTCGTGTGCACGGCGGATCCGACAATGGAGCCGCCGGTTATGGTCATCAACACGGTTCTGTCGGCCATGGCGTACAACTATCCACCGGAGAAGCTCAACGTGTACCTCTCGGACGACGGCGGCTCCGAGTTCACTTTCTATGCCCTAATCGAAGCGGCTGACTTCTCGAAGCTCTGGATTCCGTTTTGCAAGAAATTCGATGTCGAGCCGAGGTCCCCGAAGGCGTTCTTTGGAGGAAATTGTCCGGTAAATGATGAGGAGTATGGTCGCGAGTGGCTGTCTATGAAGGTAGATCGAGAGACGAGAGTTTCATTTTCAGTCTGTCTGACTGTTGTTGATGTGCTGGAAATTTAGGGAGGAGATTTGATTTGTGACGTTTTCTTTTTGGGATTTAAGGAGCTTTACAGTGAGATGAGGAGTCGGATTGAGTCAGCTATGGAAATGGGGAGAGTTCCAAAGGGCATTAGAGATCAGTATGCAGGATTTTCAGAATGGAATTCGGAGTTCACAAAGAAGAATCATCAATCAGTTGTTAAGGTACCTTTTTTCACAGCCCTGACTTCAAGCTTAAAAAAAAAAAACCTACTAGGCTTCTGTTGTGACTGGATTTCACTTATACTGTTTGTTAACTGTGTAGATTGTTGTAGATGGAAGGGACAAAAATGAGGTGGATGCTGATGGATGCAGACTACCAACACTGGTTTACATGGCCAGGGAAAAGAGGCTCCATCAGCCACACAACTTTAAAGCCGGCGCAATGAATGCTTTGGTCAGTTTGATCTCCTCTAAGATGATTGTTTTGAGTTTTCATTTCTTTTGACTGACTTAGTAAGGTCCTGAATTGCGCAGATAAGGGTCTCTTCGGTGATAAGTAACAGTCCTCTAATACTTAATGTGGACTGCGACATGTATCCGAACAATCCAGATGCAATATACGAGATATTGTGCTTTTTTAAGGATGAAGTAAGAGGCCACCAGATCTCGTACGTTCAATTTCCTCAAGCATTTGACAATATAACCCCGAATGACCTTTATGACAATGCTTTGCCTGTAATCCATAAGGTGAGCGTATTTCAGCTACTTATGTTTAATAACTCCAGAGAAGCTTTTTGTAACATATGTCATGACTTGAAATGTGGTGACATAATCAGGTTGAGCTACCAGCAATTGGTGGATATGGTTCTGCATTATATTGCGGCACAGGATGCTTTCACAGAAGAGAAGGTCTTTGTGGCAGAAAGTTCTCACGGGATTTCAAATTACTTTTAAGTAACACTCATAAAAATACGCTTATAAGTGTGACTGAATTGGAGGAAGCAGCAAAAGCTCTAGCTGACTGTAATTACGAAAATGGAACCAATTGGGGAAGAGAGGTTGTCTTTGTTACGTGTTACACATTTTTTTCTGGGTTTTCAATGTTCTGACATGTTCTCTACCACGGGTTACACTTTTTGCAGATGGGTTTAATATATGGGATTGCAGCTGAAGATGTTGTTACAGGCTTGACAGTGCAATGTAGGGGATGGAAATCGGTCTATTATGCTCCTCAGAAGAAAGGCTTCTTAGGTGTTGCGCCCATGACATTGGACCAAGCTCTCATCCAGTACACGAGGTGGTCAGGCGGCTTGTTCCAGATTTTCTGTTCCAAGTATTGTCCATTCATATACGGGCATGGGAAAATCAAATTTCTTGCTCAAATGGGTTACAGCATGTACCTCCTGTGGGCTCCTAATTCATTGCCAACACTGTACTACGTGACCATTCCTAGTATTTGTTTGCTCAAAGGCATCACACTATTTCCGCAGGTAATACGTACTTACTGTGCTGATACAAACTTTGCAATAGCGCATTACAGAGACCTCATTAATTTAAGAACTTGTCGCACATTCATGTTACAGGTCACTAGCCCATGGCTCATACCCTTTGCGTACGTGTTCATAGCAAAGACTGTTTACAGCATGGTAGAGGCTTATATGAGTGACTGTACACTTTTGAGTTGGTGGAATGCACAGAGAATGTGGGTGATCAGAAGGACAACTTCATTTCTATTTGGTTTCGTGGATGCAGTCATGAAACAGTTGGGGTTGTCGGAGACATCGTTTGTGATAACTACAAAGGTAACTGACAGTGATTCCAGGAAGAGATATGAACAGGAGGTGATAGAGTTCGGGTGCTCAACTTTCACCTCCATCATTTTCACCTCAGCAATGCTAAACCTATTTGCTCTCACCGGAGGGTTACTGCTGTTTGTTACGGAGGGAGCAGAGGCACTCGCAAAGCTAGCCCCTCAGATCGTTCTGTGTGGGTTACTAGTTGCAATCAACATCCCAGTTTATAAGGCAGCTCTGAATCGTAATGACAAGGTATGTTTACCTGTCTCTATTGTGTTGAAATCTATTATTTTAGCTTCGCTGGCTTTTCTGTTACCTGTTTTTTGAAAAGCCCCTCGAGTAACCACTGGCATTGTACTTGGTATGGGCTTCTTCTTCGTGTATTTGAAAATTATGATATTTCATACATACCTCCGTTAATGTGCAGTATAGAAATCATAACGCAACTTTTCTGATAGTCTTTGCTGAAAGCTTCACCTTTGTGCCATTTTCCAACTTGATATAAGTAGCAGACTTGAAAACTGCAGCAAGCAATATCACTCTTTCTGCATTGATCAGAGTAAAAGTTTTTTTTTTTCCAAATAGGAGATAGACTACTTCTCCTGATGCCGCTAGATGAGATTCAGGGGATCAACTTTTAGAGTAACTCAACTATTGGAAGGAAGGTGTTTAGCTGAATCAGTAAGGAAAGAAATAATAGTAGTAGTGTAGTGTAGTGACTGATACATTAGCCTTACAGGATCTGCAGGTGCGGCAGTAGGAGTCATCCTTCGAAAAATATCCAAATTAATTAAAATTTAATATATTTTTAAAATTTGTATTATCAATTCATTCAAAATCATTCTATTTCACTCTAAAATACTCTATAGCCCAATCAAAAAATATATTTAAAAAATTACATAAATATGATTTAATCTGAGTGTTTGTGTATACATTATTCAGTTTTAAATATTTTGAAATGATGAAATGTCTTTTGAACTCAAACACGTGTTGAAATTTCTATTAGAATATTTTTTACTCCCAAATAAATATTTATAGTCAAACCACCGACGTAAAGTTAACGTAAAGCAGAACCGGGTAATTTGCGATGATCTTCTGTTTGAAGGGTTAGACTAACAATAAGGCCGCACCAAGTTTGATTTTGCATCTACAACATTCTTGAGTTTGATCTTACACCTATTTGTAGATCTGTGTTTTTATATTACCCTTAAAAGGGTTTTATCCTTAAGATCATATTAATACTAACGTGTCAGTTCTTATCTGAAAAAATTACTATGCCAATTTAGCCTAGACTGACAAATTTATCTGACTACTGCACTGAGGTGCTGTCCAGCAGGAACAAAATTCTGGATGATTATAGAAGTTCACATTTCCAGTAGGCCAATATACTCTTATTGCGCTTGGGTGCAGGCTAGTAGGAACACATTTCTTGATAATTACAAAAGCTCACATTTCTATACATACCCACCCCCAAACTACCGAACTCCATGAATACAGTGTAGACGAGCATAAGCTCAAACTTACGCTGAATTGTTTTCATCAGTGACACCAAACCTTGTCTCAGCTATCACTGAATCAGCACTTGAACATCAGAGGAGCACAGACCGAGCAGGAGACAGCAGACCCATCTGTAATATAACAACACCCTTGTTCGAGCTGAAATTTGCTCCTCACAACAGCTTGCCCGAATCACGCCCCATCTATGCACAGTAATGTAAAATCATGACGACAACACCTCCGCCTCTCTATGCTTCTCTTGTGATATTCAATCATCCATGCTCCATAATTTGAGTTTCACAACGCATAAATTCCTCACTGATGCCATTCCACACAGTTCCATGAATCATTATCAGAAGCAATAAATGGAAAGAGCATGAATTAATCCCAAAAGATAGGCAGGAGGTACGGGACCTTAGGCAGCTAGAACACCTACTTCAACTGTGAGGCATTGAACAGGATGTGAAACTTTCTCTGAAATGCAGTTTTGAAGACAAGGACAGCTTCCCTGGCCCCAAATTTTCCCCAGACGGGGCCTGTTAAACAAAGAGCACTTGATGGATTACATAATATAGACACATCTCTGAAAAAAAAAACGAAGAAGTGAAAATTGTGTTGGGAAATGATAAGAATAGTAGGAGAGAGACATCAGATGGCTTCACATAATATATGATTTCAGTAAGATCACAAGTTCAAGAGCTTGCTAATCACACAAGCATGCCAAAACAAACCTTGATTTCATGAATCTAAATGATAGACGGCACTTATATGCTTAGTAAGTTAAAAACAAACCTCACACTAGCAGTTTTCTACTCTCTATTTTAGAGGTCAAATCTGGGATATGCTAAGGAGGTGACCATTTTTTCTTCTTGCAGTAACATCTGGACATCGCCAATAAAATGAGCAATTCCAGTGAGACCTGAACAAGTGAAAAATGAATATCAAACCTCACAGTTTAAACAAAGGGATGATTAAAGTTATTCTTCAATGCAGTAGAGAAGTATTTCAAACAATCAATTATCACGATCAACCAACACTGTTAGAGCTCAAGCTCCAGAACCATGGCATTTTCAAGTTTTCTATGGATATCTGAGCACTTTCAAGATTGGAATAGTTACAATCATGTGAGGTTGCAAGTGAAAGTTTCAATCAGTGTACCAAAATTACCTCCAATCTTAATGCTCAAGAATATTCATTTAGCCATACTGTTTCTCGAAGCAGTTTTATCATGGATCTTGTTCCTTATGTAACCTTGACCACTATTTCCCCCTTTTCCTGCTCAAATTCTTTATCCTCCTCCTGGCTTCTGTCAAGCCTTTTAGTAAATCTTGTGATCTCCCACTAAGGGACGTCAGTCCCCTTTCCTGTAGATCAGCCAGAAGCATCTGACTTTTGGGAAATCCACAATCAGAAGAGACCGCATCAATAAGAACCATGTAAGTGGTCATATTGGGAAGGAGATTACTCATTTTCATCTCTTCATACAGCTCAAATGCAGATATTAAATCACCAGTGGCACATGAGCCAGTAATGAGAACATTATAAGCAACAACATCAAGTTTGAGTCCACACAGTTCCATGGTGCCTCTCAACTTCAATGCCTCCGAAATTTTAGCTTCCTTGCACAAGTTATGCATCAAAGTAGTAAAAGTTGCACTTGTTGGAACTAGTTGCCTCCGAAGCATAAAATTAAGGACCAACATGGCTTCTTCTGTTTTCCCACATTTTGCAAGCCCTCTAATTAGAGCGCCTTCTGCTAAATTACAAGGTCCAATACCGAGTGCCTCCATCTCGTCTTTTAATCTGAATGCACCTTGAATGTCTCCGACTCTGCACCTACCCTTAATTAGAGTGATATATTGTTTATAATTTGGAAGAAAACCTTTACCCAACATGTCATGTAGAACCATACGAAGTTCACTGAACGCCTGCTGTTTGATTAGTCCACCCATAACTGCATTGTAAGTATCTTGATTTGGAGATACACCTAACACATTCATTACGTTGAGCAGACGAAGAACCCTGTCCATATTCCCGCGCTCGCTGCACTGAGTGAAAATCATGTTGAACATTTTAAGGTCAATGGAAATGCCATCTGAAACCATTTTATTCAAAAGCTTTATCGCAATATCCTGCATTCTTGACTTGCAAAGCCCAAGAATCAGGGATTGGTAAGTCAATATATCGGGAGCAATCCCTTTGTTCAACATGGAACCATATAGCCTCAAGCATTTCGAGATGTCACGTACTTTGGAATAATTATGCATTATAATATTACAAGTTACTAAATTAGGAGATACACTTCCTCTTTTTGCCAATTCCTTTTCTACTTTTACTGTCTGACCCAACCTTGAGTAACCATCCAGAATAACATTTAGTGCTACCATATCAGGGTGCAAGCCCTTGCTGATCATCTCCTCATAGAAATAGGAAGCAACTTTAGCATGACCAGTCTTGAAGAGACCGTCAATTATGGAGGTGTACGTAACTTGATTGGGATTCAAAACTCTACTTTCTGAAAACTTTTCTGCATGAGAAACTGCAGCAACCAAGTCTCCCTTTTTAACCAATCCATGGATAAGAATAGTGTGAGTGTAATTATCAGGAAATAAATCATTCTCTGCCATCTCATCAAGGAGGAGAAATGCGTCATTCACGTTACCCACCTCACACAGTTTGGCCATCATTGTGTTGTACATAAATGTATCGGGAACAAAAGGAATCTGGTTTAGTTTTCTCAAGAATTTTCTTGCCTCATCTACATAACCTGCTCTGCAAATCCCTTTCAAGAGGCTACCATATGTTAAAAAACTTGGCTGTCGACCAGAGTTAATCATTTCATCAAAAAGGGAAAATGCCTTCACACAGTCACCAATTTCTGCATAGCCGTCAATTATATGATTAAATGTGGTAGAGTTAGGGATTACACCTGTCTTTCTCATATGACTCATGAAATCCTCTGCCTCTGCCAACCTCCGGCCTTTACAAAAAGATGACATAAGCATGTTACACAAGAAAATATTGGGATCATAGCCACTGCAGTTCAATATTGTATAGCTTCTTAAAGCATCCGAAGTGCGCCCTTGTTTGCATAAATTGTAGACTAGTGTGGAGACCAAAATGCCGTTTGGTGCAAATCCAGCTCTGTACACTTTACAAATTAACTCTTTAACTTTATTAATCTTCCCATTTCTACAAAATCCATTGATAAGCACTGAATATGTGATAAAATCTGGACAGATATCATCCCTTAGCATGCTATCCAGCAACTTTACTGCATCGCCAACCATATGGTATTTGCAATAACCATCCATCAACTCAGTATAAATAATATTATTTACAAGCACACCGTTAGACCTCATTTTCTCAATAAGACTTATAGCCAAGTCAAATCTGCCTCTTTTGCACAGTCCATTCATGAGAACACCATAAGTAACTTCATCTGGGTTGAAGCCCATTGCTTTCATTGAATTCAAGACTACAAAAGCATCATCGAAATTACCCTCACGGCAATGCCCCCCAATCAGAGAATTGAAAGTGGTAGAATTTGGAGATAAACAACAACTCAGCATCTCTTTATATACAACAACAGCCACATTCACTTTCTCTTCCTTGATGAAACCATTTATAAGAGTATTATATGTGATTTGGTTGGGGCGCAACATAATCTTTCTCATCTTTTGTAGCATTAAGTAACCCTTCGAACTTCGACCACTTTTACACAAGCTATCAATAAGCATATTGTATGTCCGCTCATCAGCCTTTATACCCTTACAATGCATCTGATCAAGGAGGTTGCTAGCAGTTTTAGGCCTTCCCATCTTGAAACACCAGTTCAGCAAAGTATTATAAGTGACTAGTGTAGGAACATACCCGTTCTTCTCCATCTGTCTAAGCATATGCCCAGCTTTCTTAAACTTCCCTTCCGCACAGAGAAAATCCAACATGATATTAAAAGTGCTAATGCTAGGACACACACCCCGGGCAAGCATCTCCTCAAAAAACAACCACGCCAACCCCGCCTTCCCAGGCTTGGCCATCGCACCGAGAACCAAATTACAAGTAGAAACCGACGGCTTAAACCCTTGAACAACCATCATATCAAAAACCTTCACCGAATCCTCAACCATACCATTTCTCAAATAAACCCTCATCAAGAGATCAAAAACGGACGGAATAGAACTGCAAAGTCTATAAGTATCCATCAAGGCCCAAAAGAGAGAATGAGAGTCGGGAGCCATTTCGGCCAGTCTCTGCAAAATAAACTTAGCAGGGTGGTAAGACCTAGCTTTGACCAGCACATGAGCTGTGACCGAGTACAGGTGAATGAGGTGGCTGAGCTCCAACCCAGGCTGCTCAATCACCCAATTCAAAAACTTCAATGCTAATCTCCCGTGAACGGGTCTCAACTTGGCCGCTCTGTACTCCATGTGGTTAAGCGACTCCCAACGGTCGATTGTGAGAATTGCATAGACGCTCGACTCTGCAAGAGTTCGCACATGTTACAGGCAAAATTTAAACACGGGAGAAAAACGAACAAGTAGAAAAAAAAATACCTGGAGTCCGCGTTCGGATAGCGCGCTTGCAGATGTGATGATGATGATGATGGTTCGGGGAATCGGAAAACCCTAACCGAATGAGAGGCCTGGAAGAGTGGGTTAGGGTTTTGCGATGGCAGTTGAAGCGGGAAGCCATTGGGAGGGAGGAATCATTAAATTTCCGCCGCGGCCGTCAGTAGATCAATTTCTTGACAGGAGCGGTGGTCGGTTTTGTCATTTTTTTGCTTCGTTTTCAATCATTTGTAAATTTATTTTTATTTTTTAATTCATTGAGATTCTTTTGCAAAGTCTGAAATTGCGAAAACTCATAAGATTTGCAAAGTTTGCACAATTTGTAACTAAATATGAGAGTTCAGTACTTTGAAAATCTTATGACTTTTTTCAAGTTTCAAACCTTGCAAATCTGAATGAGTAGACACACAGACATCTGTGTGATCAGAAGCAAACAGTTGGGAACCGCGAAAATGTGGTATATTGTAACGGTTTCCAATTGTGAAAAGGTTATAATAAAAACAAAACAAGAGTGGGTTTATAAATGATAAAGAACGAAGCAAAAGGTTCATATTTGAAAAAAAACCTATTCGGTCTGATTCAATTTATTCAATCCTAGCATGAAGTGGCTGATTAATTAATTTGTTTATTTATTTTGAAAGATAGTGTTTTCATTAATAAATAAATAAATATACAAATAAATAAATAAATTTTAAAGGGTTCCGAACCAATTACTCTTGGGTGCACCGAGAGCATATGCTCTCGCTTGAAAACGACATCGTTTTATTATACATTTCAACTGACGCATACATATAATCATCTGATGCACATACCACTCTGATGAATATAGCTGGTCAACTAATGAATATATCAGTACAACTTATGATTGTAAAATATAACTGAAGAATATTTCAGCTCATCTGATGAATATTCAACTCATCTGATGAATATAGCTGATCATCTGAAACAAATCATCTGATGAATATAACAAGTCAACTAATGAATATAACATCACAACTGATGAATATATAATCCTTAGACATCTACTTTATATATTTGATGTAACAGGCTAACACATATATGTGGAGAACAATGTACGAATGCGATATGATGAATATTCAACCCATCCGATAAATATATAAAATCATCTAAAGAATATAGTTGCCCATCTGAAATAAATTATTTGATAAATATAGCAGGTTAACTGATTAGTATATAAGCACAACTGATGACTATATCTACAACTGATGAATATTTCAACTTATTTGATGAATATTCACCCATCTGATGAATATATAAAATCATCTTATGAATATAATTGCTCATCAGAAACAAATCATCTGATGAATATAGCAGGTCAACTAATGAACATAGCAGCACAACTGATGAATATATTAACATAACTGATGAATATATAAGCGCAACTGATGATTATAAAAATACAATTGATGAAAACGACGTCGTTTTGAACGAAGAAACTGTTGTTTAATGAAATTCCGTCAACGAGAGCACCTGCTCCCAGTGCACCCAAGAATTTGCGTTTCGAACGATACCATCTGTTACACAGTCCGAACTATCATAATTAAGGTAAAAAGTTAGTTTACAACAGTGTCAAACGTCCTCATAGTATCACTGCTTTTGGTGTGAATGTCTTTTCTTCAACGTGAGTGATTTAGAGCCTTTAAGTTATTTGTGAGGACTGCATGTTCATGTCCCTAATACTTAGACATCTCTCTCAACTTCTTATTTATTTCTGATCTTGTAGTTGGAACACCTCGATTTGACAGTTCAGTTGTTCTTACAATCTACCTCGTTTCACTGATTTGCAGCTAAAGCTACCTCATATTTCTTAATTTTAGTGTCGAGTGCTAGCTCGTGATCACTATCATCTTTCTTCTCTGAATTAATAATTACAAGTGACGCGTCAAAGCTCATTGTTTTTCATTACTATCATTAAGACAATCATGCACAGCCTATATTCATGTGCATGGCTCTTTGGTGCTCAACAATCATGATACATATGAAATTTTCTTATACAACTGAAGCATTATCCATAGTGAAACAGGTTTTCAATGAGATCCTCATTTTTGTTTATTGTCCAGTTGTTTAAGTTGTCTTTCTTAAAAATTTCTCTATTTTCATCCTCCATTATAACATCTCGGACTTCCTCCTTCACATGATTGGCCACCAATATTGTTATCACATCTAATATAATCCTTGTTTTTGGCATAAAGCTTGCCTCCAAATTCTTTAGTGATACTATTGCGGTTTGTTTGATTAATGTATTTTGAGTCACCAACAAATTCACCAAATCAACTAGTGAGGATTGCTTTGACTAATCTTTTATTGTCCTGATAAAAATATTATACATATATTTTAAACCGATGATTATGATTCTTTGAATCTATCTCCATCTTCAAATTGGCATCTAATTCTTCTATTTCGCGGCAAGTACTCTTTGACTTTAAAAAAAAAATCATCGATGGACATCGTTCCTTATGAGGTGTGCATTAACTTCATTTCAAGAAGCTGGAGGAGTGTAACATTCTGCTTTGATAAAGGTATGGTGAGAATGTTACATTTTTTTTTGGGTCTCTACATCCTCAATCCGAACAGTTTACATTAATATATGACAATCTAAATCACATAAAAGGCCTTATTAATAGTCACCTTTCGTTTTTTTAATTCATTGACCTTGTTTTCAGAAAGTAATTTCATTTCATGATGATCTACTATATTCTATAAATTCTGACTATTAAGGACTATTAAGTTTGACTTTGTGCATATTCTCCGATATCTATAATTATCCATCATTAGAATGTAAATGAAAATAGTATGCCTTAACGATTTTGTTTGATACCTTCTTTGAAGTGGTCTCACACTCATTCAGATCGTAAATCGCTTGAGACCAAATTATTTTAAAAAAATGAGTATGGAAAATAGAGAAAAAGTATTGAAGACATGAAGTTTGGAATAAACTCATACATTTCACAAAAGCATTCTTGGATACTTATCAATTTTATGCCGCCGCTAAAAATACAATTCTAGAAAACTTCAAATGGATTCCTGAATATATTATTAATGTAGGTGACTCCTTAAAATTCTAAACAATTTTATACTCTTCTGATTCTTCACATGACTTCTCTTTCACTTCTTTCTTCATCTGGGTTTTTGGACTATGATGTTCATATCCTTATTACTTTTTCTCAAGCTGCTACCTTGATTGAATTAGAAAGATCTGGAGTCACAACCATTTTCCAAGCCAAAATAATGGTTCAGAAGATCTCTTCAATTCAAGGATTAATAGATTCCGGTGCGGAAAGTTTCTTTTATCAAAGATATCCGGTTCCTAGATCTTCCAACGCGCAGCAGAAAAAAATAATCAAGATCTATATCATAATTCCCTTAAATACATCTTATCAGAATTTTTTTTTCAAAAAATATATTTTTTCTCCCTTCACTATCATTTCTACACTCGTTCTTGATTTTTCATCTATAATACCATACTTTTAAATCTTCATTATTATGGATCTTTGTTGTTTAGAACAACAAAACTTACATGTGCATCTCCTTTGCCCGGTCATCCGCCTACATAGTTTCAATGTCGTGAGTCCATCTTCGTTATTTCAAACTACGAGGATCACACAAACAATCTTCGTGATCTGATGCAGCGAATTTCTTCTTTTAGGCTAAGAATAAAATGTCTCCGCAGTTTAAAATAAAGAAATAGATTAAAAAACAGTCATTGCTTCATATAACGAAAAATATTATTATCTTCATTATTTCAAATAACAAAGGTTATTTATTTTCATATTCGTTGTTTGAAACAATGAAGAATGAAGTTGAAGCCACATAAGCGGATGACAAGGCAAATGAGAAGAATGTGTAAGATTCGTTGTATTAAATATCAAAGATTTCTATAATATTCATTGTTACAACAAGAAAGATTTAAAAATAGGATATTAAGAACATGTTTAGTGTTGAAAAAAAAATGTTCGGATCATTTAAGTGGCTGAAAATATGAACTCCCCTTTATTGGAAAACAATATCGCAGGCGGATCTTAAAGCTAAACTAGATGGTAATCTCCTAATGGGCAATTGAAGGGAACCCATTAGGTTCCCACCGGGAGAGCTTAGCATCCTTCAAATGAGAAGCAGCCGTTTTACTGCAACTTCGAAGCCTCAGAGAGAATTCCCCAAGAAAGCGGAAAATCAAATTAAATGTATTACCTGAGATTCAAAGCCACAAGACATGTATACGATACTATGAAGAAGCATCTTTGTTTTGTCATACAAATTATAGAGAAAAGAGAGACTTATATGCACATATAATTGGGGGGCTATCTACGACCACTGCTACTACTTGCAAAAGAAGAGGCATTCTATTGACATCTCAACAGCTTCAATATCCTCCCCTTGCCGTCCTTTCTTTGCCACAACTTCTATATTCCATCTTTCTTCTAGGCTCCCAAGTCCCAAGTTTCATATCTAACACAAGCATGAAACTGCGCTCTTGCTGGTCCCAAGCCGGACAAAAAAAAGGCATGTTACTCTCTCTCTATCTGCACTGATAACAGTGACTTAATGGTTAATTTGGTTTGTATTTTTTGTCAAACAGAGATGTTGGCGTTCATGGGCCGAATAAGAGGACAGAAGTTAAGAGTCACCAACATGTCCACTGCCAGCATTTCATGCGAGAGAATAACTTTGATTATAGAACATAGGTCTCAGCCAAATCCAAACCCTTCACTGGCTTCATGAATAGCAAGTAACAGGCGCTGTTGCAACAATTCCTTTGTGGAGTACTCTGGGAGATCAAGTTGATTGAAACTGGAAAGCAAAACGTATGTAAGAAACAGTACGGGGGAGTTAAATTCGCAATATTTTAAACAACTGTACTCCAAAAAAATCACAGTTACACCACCTCAATAGACAAGTAATGAATAAATTCTGGCATTACCATTCTGCAGTGCCAGGTGCCACACCTTGCCAGTCCTGACACTCAGTTCTACTACCTATTGAACAAAGATATAGGGAGCAATAACAATAGGTTACCATGTATGAGCTGAGGGAAGTCGCTCTGGAGCTCCATATGCTTTGTGGATCTGGAATCTTTGAGATCCAGAGATCCCCTGTAGTGCTTTGAATCCCTCCAGTGGAACCTGTGATGTCGTAAAGTAACAAATTAATGGAAACATTGTAGACCGGTCTAGGATTCTTATTCCTTCACAGATGAAGTTGGCAACGAATGTCACATAACATACTCTTAACAAATTTATTAAGCAGACGTTCACAAAGGATATGCAAATTATTTAACAGACAAATATGACTACAAGGAGAACCATATAGTATTATTTGTACAGCTCACAACACTTGGACAAAGTAAACTTGGACAGAGTTTTGTTTTCTACCAATTCATTGAGAAAGCCTGATATCAAATTCACCTTTGACGTTCCAGTGACGAATTGTAGAAGTCGAGCCATATCTTCCTTACTAAATGCTTCTACAACTTCCCAAAACCATTGAATGGCACTAGATGCAACCGTATAGCCATTGTACTCGGTGTTAGCCTTCAAATCATTCACTGTAGCAATACTTTGTATCAGATATCCAACAAATTCTCCAGTAAGCGAAAGAATCATAAAAAGTAAAAAAAAAAAAAACTCACAATCGATTTCTGGAAGTCCACTAATCAAAAGCTCAAGCTCTTTGTCATTGAATATAGATATAAGTTCACGGGGCACCAACTCATTAAAACCTTCCAAAAAGGCATTGATCTGAGGACGGATAGCATTTGTCAATAAATGCCCTGCAACAAGGTCTACATACTCATGCTTTGTCTCTTCAGTGACTCTTATATTTCTTCCGCCGGGTTTTAGTTCGTAATCGGTAACCTGACAATGAAAGGATCAGATATCACCAGGGACAAATTGTTTGAAAAACATTATCAAGTACTTCATACCTCAGTTTTCTCATAAAGAATGTGTTTTTCCTCATCTGCATCCATGCTGAACGTCAAGTCAGGAATATCACTTACATCATTCTGGAACAATAAAAGAACACAGATAGGAGTTACATGGCATCTTGTTAACACTTGCAGATAGCATTCATGCACAAGCAGGACGATAGAGTAAAAAGAGAGAAACATACCTCCAACATCCATTTCAAATTCTTATAGTAATCGGGATCAACTGCCTCAATATCATGATAAGTGACCTTCACTCCAAGAATATGCTTATAAAAGGACCTTGTGAAATATACATCCAACAGCTGACCATCAAAGAGTGCCTTGGCAACCTGCATGAACCAACAATTCCGCCTTTTAGTATATTATCAAAGTAACCAAACTTTGTTGTATGAAATGGACTAGTTACATAATTTACCACACGACCAACAAACTTGAAGTATGAAAGATGTTCAGTTTGATAAACAGAATTCGGGTTTGGTTGGAAAGTTGCATTATTTCCCACGGTGGTGAAAAGCAAAGCTCCTTTGTCAAATAGAACTCTTGACAATAACTGATACCACTCTCTAGTCAAGCCGCCAGCATCAATGCCTTCTTCACCTTGAAATTGCACATTCAATCGCCCCTTAAGGTCCTGAGTAGATCGCATCCGTAGCTGATTATATGAATCCTCTAAAATGTATGCCCTTCGAACACTAATACGCAATGGACCTGACAGATGATGTTCGTGCTGCTGACGGATTCTTGAGCGGAAGTAAGATCGCTTGTTGTCAAAGTCAATTAGGCGAGGTGCTTTCAGTAACATTGACAATGACTTCTCCAGCAAGCCTGGATTCTGTCTAATATGTGCATTAAGGAGTCGGCGATGCTTCTCAGCAAATTTTGCGAAAACATAAGTTCCATCAACCTTCTTTAAGGAAGGACCATGGCTCTTGGACAATGAGCCTGAACTCCTAGTAGGAGATTCTTTGACTTCCACTTCACTGACATCAGCATGATCTTGCTGAATACCAGTTACATTAGCTTGTAGTTTTTCGCATAAAACAAAGAAGGCTTCAATTAAAGGTAGGAGTCTCTGTGATCCATGAGGCAGAGGAGTAGACGGCGCGGTGGAAGCACCCTGCACTGCCTCTCCCAAATTTATATTTGCAATGGCATGAGAAGCAGTCTGCCCCAGTTGTGTTTCAGCCAAGCCAATGCAATTACTCAACTCTTGCCACAAGGGGTCAAGTGCAACATTTAACTTCCAAATGATAGAGAGCTCCTGTTCAGCCTCACCTTCAGTTCCATCTAGTCCATTCATATTAGGTGAGATAATTGAGTTCAGAGCCTGTAAAACTCGCAAAATTGCAGCTCCGGTCATAGAGGAAGCACCAAATCCAGACATGTGAGATTCCTTGAAAGTTACAAGTTCCCGGATAGCCGAATCACTCAACCCCTGAGCAAGAACCGAGAGCTCTGATGTGAAGAATTTTCGGTGATGCATGGAAACAGAAGCCAACTTTTTCAGCACCTCACTAGCTAGCATGTAAACTTTATCCGAAAGCCTGGTGTGCATTATCCAAAGTAAGTATTCAGATCTACATAAAGAGTTCCATGTCAAATTCAAAGATGCAAATAAAGGTTGAGGAAAATACCTTTCATGGCTAAGAAGACTGCACAGATTGCGCATATCGGTATGGGGAAGTTGTAAAAATATATTACGAATATCCACAGTACTAACTTTGTCCTTCAGAGATATCTCCTCAGTTTGACCATTCTTTGTATTAGGATCGGACACCTCAGGTGCGGAATCTCCCTGAGCACCATTTGATTCAGTGGCTGTTGTTTGGCATTGTCCAGCCTCTGACTGGCTCTCTAATTTTGTTGATGCACTGGACACAACTACTTGGATCAACCCCATCAACTACACATACAAAGAAATGTTCAAGCAGAAAGTCCTAATAACTGTTCATCATATACAGCACAGAGCGCGATGACAAATACCTGCTCAAGATGAATGATACTGCGTAAAAATAATGGTCGGTTAAGGAGTTTTAGGAAGAGTATCAATGGTATATCCCCTTTCTCAGGCTTCAAAGGACTTGATGAGGCTTCCTCCATAATTTTGTTCTTGCCTTTTACCTTTTTGGTATCAGTGTGTTTTGAACATTCATATTCTAAGACCAACGGCGAATCAAAGTAAAATAATAAGTTCGCAACAGTGGGATGATTTGTTGCCAGGTAAGACAAGTTCTCCAGAATTCTGCGCAGCACCAGCGGCGGGAGGCCTAAAATGAAAGGTTGGTGAAATAAAATTACTATGCAGGTGCTTAAGTGTGCAAAAGCAACATTGTGAAAGCATGGAAAAAAATTTAAAATCTGAGTACCATTCAACAATGGGGATCGGCCGTAAACAACATTGGGCTGACAGCCATAAAGTCTCAGTGGATTCATTGCTGCTAAAACCGAGGGAGAGCCCTCAGCCTCAGGTTTAATCATATCAAGTAAAAGGTGGACCAAAGTTGCTCTTGTAACAGTATGCGTACAGAGATTTAACATAAGTCTTTGCAGGAGACCCTTCCCCAGAGGCTGGCCACATTTAGCAAACCCGTACCAAGTTGGTTAGGTTAATGACAAGATGAATATAACAGATATAAAGTAAATAAGTCAACTGCATTCATTAATGACTTCAATAAATTTATTGCTATTTCTTTCAACAACATAAAGATTTAGTCCGTACCTGAGCAACCCTAAGAAGCCGTACCAATCCTCTTAATGCATTCGCGTCCAGAAACGGCTCACCTTCAATCTCTTTAACGTTTAAACTTGCTGCAAGAGATGAGGTTCCTCTTCGACCTATATTATTAGCTCCCACACCACGATCCATAAAAGTTTGCCTATCGAAGCCTAATCCATTTCTCCGATTACTAAGTCTATGAGCATTTCCAAAAAGGCTCCTAGCTTGATAGTGACTCATTGCTCTGTCACGAAGCATTTGAGCCTCAGCAAGCAGTGATGACGGAAGAGCTTGCAAAACTGCCTCAGATGATGTCAAAAGCACCTGAGATAGAAACATTGGTCATGTCATTAAATAGAACTCAAATAATTTATTAATGAGATATATGATCAAAATTTTTAGTTAAACCTCTTCACGTAATTCAGCAGGAAAAGTGGCTATAATTGAGGCATTGTCCATTTCAACAGCTTGTCCTTCAGCTTGCTGTGCAATTCTTTGTGCTCTTTGCTGAGCTAAAACTTCAGCTTGGATATCGGGAGGAAGCGCTGCCAAAAATTCAGGATCAATATCCTCAATTGAGGGTGGCACGTAAGCTGGAGCCTCCACCGTCTGAGCCTGTTGAGAAGCCAGAACTTCTTCCCTTAGATCTTCAGGTAAGGCCTCCAAGAAAGTTGGATCAATGGTGCTCACTCTAGAGTCCTCATCATTTGCTTGGTTATTTTCCTGAGACCTTCGTGTATTTTGTCCTGATGGACCATTTACCGCATGTTCGGAAGACACTACAGGTTGTGCTGCATTATTCTCTTCAGTCTCTGTACCACCCATAACCACATCAGCACAACTAATTCCTAAAGATGTGTTGTCATTATTGTGGTTGTTCGATTCGAAGACCGGTGTAGCGTCACTATCTAGCTGTTCATCTTGTATGGAAGGTGAAGAACGATCGACATCAGGGCACTGGGCTTCACTTGAATCAGCAATGAATCCCGAATTGGTGTTGGTGATCTGATGACCCTCATGATTAGAAGTATTTGTAGCTGGACTTGGAACAGCCTCTACACTGTCACCAGCAACACCAACTAAGCCACCAGAGTCCACTGGATTGGTCTGGTCTAGTGTAATCTGCACCAGCGGTGGTTGCGAGAACAGAGTTTCTTGTAGGCATGCTTCCCCATCACC
>NQLW01000051.1:581785-598317 GCA_002312845.1 Kalanchoe fedtschenkoi | reverse complement strand
CTCACTCAGGTTAACTGAAGGAGCGGCACTTTGCATCTGAGCTATAAATTCCTGCTCCAAAAGTTGTGCAATGACAGCAGACTGGCCACCAGCTTGCGGCAGACCATCATCAGTCCACCGGCTGTCGCCTTGTCCTCTTCTCCCTGACAAATGTAACGGATCCATACCAGCCGAATAATCAGCCAATGGCGGGGCTCCACTGCCACTAAAACGGTCACTAAAGAGACTTGAAGGTAGATGATCGTATGGAAGTACAGGAGCATCAAACATGTAAAAATGAGCTATATCCAAATTTCCAGCAGATATGGATTCAACATCTCTAGGTGGCTGTCCGCCAGAATGCAACATTGGTGAATCTCCTGGATGGGATGACGGTCTACGAAGAAGAGGATGGTTGAAACCATTGAAATCTGAAGCAGAACGGTCAAAAGAAGATCGGCCTTGACGACGGCGTTCATAATTCACTGGCCTGCGTAATCCGAAGAGATCATCAACATTAACTCCTTCAAAGGGTTCTGCAGTAACATCAATGAGACCACCATTATTTCCAGGTCGTCCAAGAACATGCAAATGGTCTAATCCATCAAGGGCTTCCCGCCACCTCACTTCAATGACCCGGTTCTCGTGGAAGTCATCATTGTCATCAACCATGTCATCGTTATATTCATCTCCTAAACCACTATCATCATGGTCCTCTATATCTGTGTCAGCCAAAGACATCATACCAGCACCATCTTCAGCAATATCTTCATCTTCATCGTCCACGTCATCCTCATCCTCCCCGTCATCACCCATATCATCATCTTCTTCACCAATCTCAACTCCGGCTCTGCTGCCCACATGAAAAGCCATATTAATCTGCCGAGAGTTATGCAACTCAGCACTTTGTTCCATATCCTCAGGCATGTAATCCATCCCAATTGGTGGAGGATTTGCAACATGCATCTCTTCAACCTCCATTCTCAGAATGTCTGGCTCAGAAGAGTCAGCAGGGTTTGCATCATTGTTTTCTTCAATTAGCGGCGCATTTAATGGAGGTTGTTCAGCTGTTTCAGCTAACTGGTGACTTGGTTGACTACTTTGACCTTGATCATTTCCGTTAGGCCCAGCTGACGATGATACTGTCGTCAGTTCATTGGCTCCACCATTAGAGCCCTGAGTTTTCTTCTTGTTAACCCCATCACTTTTGAGAATCTGCTCACTTGCATTAACAGCCCTAGTGAGGCTCTCTAAGGTTTTAAGTATGAGACTGGTGGTTCTGGGAGCATCAGGATGGTCTAGATCTATCACCTGAATAATATGACTAAGACACTTGATGATTCCGCTATCTATCATGGCTTTCAGAATCTCGGGAGAAAAACCAGAACCTGAGATATCACTGGATGATGCATTTTTAGACAAAATTGAATGCACCAACTCCACAAATGTCAACACCTTGCAGTTAGGCAATAAAATGTTGTTGGAAGAATTGCTCTCCACATTACCCAGAGATGATAAACCCTTGACTATTTCACTCAACACTCTCCGGCGACCTTCACTGGAGCGACCACATAGGACAACCAGAAACCCAGTTGCCTTTTCAGAGAGCTTATCTTTCCACTCATTGGAGCCTGCAGATTTGTCTGATGACAATGGCAGAAGCCGATGCAAAATATGATGAATTATTCCACCCTGGGTAAGGTTGTCAAGCCCTCGCATCTGGCACAATTCTGAATCACGCTTAAGAATAACACCTGCTGCAAGCCCATACATTTGAAGGATATCGCCCAACAGCTTGAGAACAAATGTAACCTTGGCAAGCACAGCGGACTCATTGGACTCAGTTTTTGGTTCCAACTTTCTTGTGTCATCAACCTTTGACTTACCCTTCGCCTTGGAAACAGGTTCATCAACTTCCATAGCACTGGCAGGAGTATAGCGTATTTCATGAATATCTGCTGGTGGGTATCTGGAGACAGTATCAAGAAGCTGATCAATAACTTGAGCAAGATTAATAGGCACTCGTTTATGGCTTTTAGAGCACTTTGCTGGCCCATCGGGAATCTTGTTCTCAGCAATATGAATACCTTCATTAGAAGGTGGCCCATGTTCAACACTCAAAGCTTTTGATTTATCTTTGTCTTTTCCTTTTTCCTTGGACAACACAACAAGAGTCCTTCCTCCAGTTGACTCTAACTGACAAGTTGCCGCCACTGCCTTCATGAACACAGCAGGATCTCTTGAAATTACTGGTGCCATTGATGTCAAAAATGCACGCGGCGTTACACGACCAGTATTACGAACACCATTCAGAGATTGCCGTATTTCTGATTCCATAGCTGTTTGCAATGTCTGGGGATCCTCTAGAAGATGACGGATAATAACCGATGCGACGTTGTCATAACCAGGGAAAAAACAGCTTGTAGGAAGAGAAAAAAGAGCAGCCATGCCACCTCCTTCAAGAAATTTCAAGGCCAGGCTATGATTTTTTGTCAGTCGAGCACACAGTTGAAGAAGAGCCTGCATGACTACTGCAGGGACATGTTGCTTTATCAAATCACACGCGATATTAAGAACCTTACAACACTCTGCATCAGTCACATACCCAGTAGACTTCCCCAATATTTTCTCAAATGCATTGCAAGATTCAGTCTCCATATCTGAAGGCAGAATAGTTGGAGTATGTGGCGGCAAATCAACCGATGAGTTGCTCACCTGAATGGCTTGACTTCCCTCTGTGGTTTCTGATGGGATGTTGGTAGGTGATTGTAACAAAGAATCCAAAATGATCAATAAAGCGCTAGCACACTTCGGAGCCAGAACCTCATTTGTTGACTCATTCCTAAGCTTGAAGCTTGTGAGTATATCTATCGCGATAGAAGTGAAACCATTCTCAGCTACAAATTTCCGTGTGTTGCCATCTTCATAAACAATTAATGCCAAAATATGAGATATAATGCAAATTGGATCTGTATCCTTAGAGCAAACTGGTGGCGAAACTCTCAGCTGTTGAATCAGATAAGATATAACTCTTGAGCGATCTTCCCCTTCATTTCTGTTGCAGATTGTCACAAACAAGTCTTTCAAGGTAAACACCAGGGCGTCATTGCTCAGAAATAATTTGGTTGAAATACTAAGTATATCATTTACGGGTGGAATTTTGGCTACACCATCCTCTGTCAAAAATTCAGCTTGTTTCTCACTGCTATCAGCCTTTGTTGTTTCAGATGCATTTCCTAGTGACAAGGCAAGTGCACGGGCCAATTCGTCATCCTCCTGGACTGGATCATCAGCATGAGCGAACAGCCATTCCATGGCCATTTCCACACTATTTGCCCCAACCCTGCGCAAGGCCTCCTCTGCCCTAGCCCTTGTAAATCCCATTTCAACGATAGTGTTAATAGTAGCTTCATCTGGTGGAGGGGCAGCCAAACGTTGACTCATACTTCCAATTCCACTATGATTTGGTTTTGCCTGTCCAACACCACTGTAGACATGATTAATGAGCGAAGTAACTGAGGTAATTAATCCTGGACAGCAATTAGGGAACCTGGGATGGTTCCAGACAGGAAGTATTACATCCAGAACCTGCAACTGCAACATCTTCACAAACGTAGCTGGTTCTCTCGGAACAGGAAATAACCCAATTGACAAACTATCTGCGGCAGGCTGAACAAGCAATTGGTCTTGCGAGGTGGAAGTAGGAGACAATATAATAGAAGAATTCACAAAATTCTGTAGCGCATTGCAATAGTTCTGTAATGTGTCAAGTAACCATTTACTATGAGAAAACATGCCCTCCTCACTTGACATGACATTATCAACTCCAATGGCAGGAACAGGGAATAGAGTCCACAACAACTGACTAGTAGCTTCAAATGTGGTTAGAAGCTCCTTAAAAGTTCCATGAACATAGAAGTAATTCACCATTGCAGCATAACAAGAACGTCTACGACTATCAAATATCAGCCATGTAAGATCATCAACAACTTTCCCAAGGTATCGACATTTCACTGATGGAGATATATCACACCCAGGAGGTGATGAAAGACCTTGAAAATTAAGACCCTCGTAGAATATTTGAGCAATGGCAGTTCCAATGCTCTTGGAAGATGAACTTAAAGCGCCTGTTTCAGCTCTACGACGATTGGGCACCATGAAACCCTTAACAAGGGCAGTGAGAAATGAACGCATAGATGAAGCAAGCTTGCTGAGGCATTCCAAGATTAGAACATCAGGATTCTTCTTTTTTGAATCATGAGATGATGTCTCTGGTACATTAACTGAAACTTCAGAATCAATGTTCAATGTGTCCAAATGCCTTCCAGCCCTTCCAGCTCTGACGCGCGACAAACCATGACGAGTACGTCTGTGTAAACCTTCTGATCGAACCACAGAGAGGAACTCACGGTCAACACCCCAACCATGGCTATTACTTCTAACAGCAACTGGGTTCATATATCTTGCCACCTGATTCACATCTTCATCACTTTCCCTTCCTAAAGTGGCAGGAAGAGCAGCATCTGCATTTTCAGATTCAGAGTCAACTTGCTTCTTCTCATCCATCTTAGAATCACAACATATGGATATTTGCCATAGCACTTCCCTGTATGCCATTCCAAGATCCTTCATTATCTCGGAATCTGCAGAGCTCAACTCTGGTGCCACGGCTACATTAGCTGTTCCCTTCAGCAAGAAGTTCAAGAGGCACAGGATACCTTCAAGACTAGAAAGATTTCTCATGACTATTGCTTGTTTAGAAGCTTCAATTTCAGCAAGCGGAGTACCTCGAATAGACAGCAAAATCTCATTTGTTGACTTCAATTGGTCTTTGAAAAAGGTGCATGTTACTCGGGCTAGAGAAACAGAATGTTGTGGGGCAAAGTTCTTGAAAGCTACAGAAATACTTTGACCTAACGAGGCAGACGGAGGCACAAGAGGCAGTGTAAATAACTGCATTACAGCTTCAATTCCCTTCTTTTCAACAAAAATTCGACACATTTCAGAATTGTGAAGAATTGTTTCAAGAAGTCGAACTGCATTATTGATAAAATCTGGAAGAGATGACTCCACATTATTAGAAGAAGAGTCTGAGGAGGGTCCAGCAGTGTTATCAGAAATTCCATTAATGAGCGTCTCCTTGACATCAGATAAAACCACATTCATTTCATCCGCATCTGTCTCCATTGGAACCGGAGCCATGTCACTAATAGCATCGGTAGGCACAGAGAAAGATTCGGGAATAGAACCCATTTTCGCTAGAGCATTTAGAATCTCAATCAGCATATCTACACCAGGTGCTCGTAATGTTGATACATGGCGCATAAGTTCATCTAACCCATTTGACAAAGAACCAGCAATATCACCAGCAAGGACACGCAAATAAGCTTTCGAAGTAAATATTTTGACAAAACACCTCAGCGCATTTCTATCTTTCACAGCTTGAAGACCATTATTATTAAGGCACAAAGCATCTAGACACTGAGGTATGGACGTAATTGCCTCGGCGGAACAAAAAACACCATCCATGATAGCATCCATAAAGGCAGATGGAAGACCTGTAGTTTCCAAGACAGGATAACAGGTGGGATCATTATGAATGAGATCAATCATCACAGCTGCTGCAAGTGAAAACACGCCACCATCAAATTCTTTTGCTCTTCTGAATATAATGCACAAGCATTGTGGTAACAAACTCTCCTCGCATCCATAAACTCGTGAGTTACTTCCAGGAGCGTATGTTCCTAAAGATATAGCTCTCAACAAGGCTTTCATCAGCAGACGCCGATAATAATTAACCAACGCTTCAGAATAAAGAGGTTGTGCTCGGCTTTCTTTGTGAGAAACAGATGCAGCCACTTCAGAACTCTCACCAGGATGATTAAGATTATCCTTCTGTAGGTTTGAAGTTGGTTCAATATAAGAAACCTCAACGTTCAGACGCGAAATGGTGTCATCTAATCCGCCTAGATCTCTAAACAAAGCAGCAGCCGGGTTAAAGTAATCCATAAATGCTTCAAGAACATGTACAGCGGTGCAAACCAAGTGCAAGTGTTGAGGATCTATATCTTTAAGAAGAGGCAACAAAGTTGGAATAAATCCTGATTCGCGCATGGCTGAACAGCCTGATGATGATGAAACCAACACAGTGACCAAAGACAGTAGGGCCTCAGCAAAAACAACAGACCACTCGGAGGTGTTGTTCACAACAGAATTGACTGCCTTCTGCATGAGGCTAGACAGAATACCACGGTGCCCCCCTGAAGTAACAGAAGTCAACACAGATGGCTGGCGGGATCGGTCTTGACAAAGAGCAACCAATGAGAGCACACACAAGATTCTTATATCCTCAGGCACTGCATCTTCTGAGCTTAAAAAGGTCACCAAATCATCGATAAAAGCAGGTTCATTGTTAAAGAATGAAACCAAGAGATCAACATCACTGCTCGCCTGAGCAAGAACAACAAAAGCATACAAGCGGATGCGAGTATATTGTTGGCGAGAAGGCAAAGAACCAAAAGCCCTCGCAAAGCGAACCCTTGTCAACAGCGAAAATCTTAAGCTAGATGGGACACTATGCTCCTTAACTAAACTATTCAAAAGTTCCAGGTCTGTCTCCTGACAACCACTAACAAAGGGCACATGAATAACATGTAAACCCTGGGAGCATTCTTTCTTATCAATATTTTCCTTGGATGAGTCACCAGCCACATAAAATTCAAAATGGAGTGTACACCCTAACTCATAGGCAAAAGGGTCACTCATTTGCGGTAAGGCACATGCAACTAAACCAAGGCCTTCTTCCTTTGCGCCCCATCCTTGAGCAAAAGAAAATAAGTGTGAATTCAGCGACGCATCTCTAATGGAACATTTTCCTGTCGTTTTCTTCATGAAAGTAGCCAACGTCTGCAAACAGGCCTCAACCACATCTGCATCGGTGGAAGCAAGAAGAGATGCAAAATGCTGCTGCATATCCAAATCAAGCATGTCAAAACAAATTCAATTCATGATAAAATTTAAAAACATGAGACAACTAGTGATAGTAGAACACCAACCTCATACGAGCTACAGACATTTTTGTTTGTACAGTTTTCCAAGATTATCCTGATGACGCGTAGTATTTGCAGAATGGTATTTCTGGGGAAAGGAGGGTCACAATACAAGAAATCATCTTCAAGTTGTAAATCCTTCCTTGGTTTGACATACTTCTCAAAATACAAATCAAAATGGTTGAAAAGATCAACCCAGTGATTAAAATCTCCCTGTTACAACATAAACAGAGATTGTTAAAGGAGTTCCTGCCTACAAACTCATACAAATAAAGCAATGTAAATATTATAACCACCTTATCGTACTCCCATACAAAACTTGAAAGAGGCTCTTCAATATTTTCGAATGGGGCAGCAATGACATTGTCGATGAAGCATCTAATTTTGGGAGGCTGTTCAAATAACAAGTTAGCAAACTCATTGATGATCATTACTGGAATACATTGTATTAGTAAAGAAAATAAAGGGTTTTGTAAAAACTGGTAAACATAGCCACCAAGCAAGTTAAATCTCATTTCAACTATATGTTGCAAAGTTCTGAGCCATATAAACAACGATCTTCTGAAGACAACTCAGACTAGAGCTACTAGGCTAGGCGTCCTAATGTATGCACCACTGCTAATATAAAGATGGAACGAAATATATGTAGTTCCAAGTTCATAATCACTATGATTTGCAAGCATGGACTATATTTTCCAATAAAAATCAATATCCACTAAGCTTCTAGTAGCTTCTTGAGGGTATATGCAGAACAAGTTAACAAGTAGCCCTGTAATGGAACAACATTAATAGAAACATCTAAAGAGTTCAGAAAGAGTTTATAAACTTCTCCAGAGGCATATACATGAAACAACACTGACACCATGAATATTTTATCAAGAGAAAAAAAATGAGTTTAGAATGAGACCAATCAGTACCACTGCCTTCCATCTAAATGTGCAACATAAATCCTCCATTAAATTCAAAATCACCAATTAATATTTTCACATGATAAAAAATGAAACCATCCTAAATTCAATGGAACACAATCTACATGGCCCGCAGTAAGATAAACAACCAAAATCTCCTGAGTACAAAACAATGTGCTAATTACAAGGCAGATAAGTACATTCGACCCAAACTCCAAAACAACCAACCTTAAAATAAAAAATAAAAACCAATAGCTAAGAACAAATTCTGGGAACCCCTACTCCACAAAAAAAAGGGAAAAAAAAGAACTGGAGTTCTGGAAAAAAGAATCAATCATCATTAAATCTGTTTCAAGGAAAAAAAATATATATATACTAACCACTTCCAAAGCCCTCTTCCTTTTCAACTTCATCGTGAACACTCAATCAACTAAAAACATTAGAATTCAAAGCCTGAAAAGACTCAGTGATCAACTCTCGCGACTGAGAACTGATCGAGAAACAAAATTCGATACAACCGATTGAGGTATCCTCGCACAGAGATCGCACAATCAGCGGTGCGACCGGTTACGGATCGTAAAACTGAGATCGGACTAATAAGGAGGATGAACGATGCGAGTCGGATTGCAATCGGAGGTAAAATTCAGAAGCTTTTTCACGATCGAGCTAGGGTTTTTGCTCAGGATCGCACAAGAGATAGAAAAGAAGAAACGAATTGAGGAGCTGAGTGACCCCTCTTCTACGCATTTATACGGAAAATTTATTGCAATATATATTTTCTTTTGTTTTGCAGTTCCGTGATTTACCCTTTAGGTATCTAAAAAAATAAATAGAAAAATATAAAATGAGTTATCATTATTTTCAAAAATTACCATTATATATTTTTTTTTACAAAAATTATCATTATATTATTAAGTCTTAACAAAAATACCTTTTTTAAATTTTTTTGAATTATTTTATATGTAAATAGATCCTTCTAGACATAAAGAATATTTTTTTATGAAAACTCTTCTTTATTTTATGTTGTCATCCCCTCTCATCTAATCCCATCTGCATTCCACATAAACATTGGTGAAAGAAGGAGAGAGCATACTTTGGTGAAAATCGATTCACCGAACTAGTGTAGTTTAACCGAATTGATTCTCATGTCTGTAATTTCATATAGAACATTCTACGTAAACAAAAAAGAACTATTTTAAGTACATAAATAAACCATTGATTCTCATGTCTGTCAGATATCCTAGTACTTGATAATAATAATCAAACATACTCTGAAGCTGCTGCTTGGAATTCTAATATGTTTATTTTGCATGAAGCAGTCATAGTAAATCAATGTGATGGTAATCGTAAAAACTAAAATCAATTTTAACATACACAATTCATAATCGACTCGGATACCAGATTGAGCTGCTGAATCGGCTAACCAATTGTTGTTTGAAGTATCGGATATCTAAATCGAAAGGAGGATGAGATGAAAAAAGTTAGGCTGAAAAAATAACTAAAAGGACGCCGTTTCATTTGACAATTATACAACTTGTGAACCTGTCAGGGTATATCCGTTTTCTTCAATTATTTAATATAAAATATAAAATTTATTAAAGAATGAGATCTCATGATACTAAGCTAGTTTGCAGTCAACAAAATAGTTTTGGTGTAAAACAATGGTGGTTTTGAAAAAAAATAAGATGGTTTTGATTTTATTAATACTAAACATTTTTTTCTTAACACATGTCATAAGGTGATTAAATGTTGTGCCTTAAAACTACATAGTTTTGATTTCGCTTTATTTTGTTTGGTTGTTTCGGATCAAAATTCATTTATTAATTAATTTAATTTTTTGAATCAAAATAACTTTTTTTGGTTTTTTCTTTTTTTCAACTTATTTATTTATTTATTTTACTGTTCATATGGGGTTGGAATTAAAACTAGACCGACTTAATCGATTATGAAAACCATACCGAATTAATTGATTGAACCGATTGAACCGTAAACCAGAGCTCTGACCAGTTCAAATCTGCCTCGGACGACGGCGTAGAGTTTACTGGATAGTTCAGACATCAGACAAACCATCAAGCCCTAACCCAGTCACCGTCCGCCTCCGTCGCCCGCCGCGGAACAGTCCCGAGCGCCGCCGCACATCGAACAGTCATAACTCGCCGCGCCTCTTTCCTCTAAGTGGACCGAATCAATCATCTAGCATCTAGAAATGACGCTGCAATGAGCAGGCGGCAGTCGGTCAGGGCTCTGGCGCGAGCCCTAACATCATCATCTCACCATTTCTGCACCTCCGCGGAATCCAGCACGCAGTTCCCGATGAAGCACGTGACCAGGTCGAACTTCGAGTCGTCGCTGGAAGACTTGAGGCGGCATGTCAAAGCTTCCGATTTCGTATCGATTGATTTGGAGATGACTGGATTGACAAGCGCGCCGTGGAGAGACTCGTATGAGTTCGACAGGTTTGATGTCAGGTTCTTAAAAGTGAAGGACTCTGCTGAGAATTTTGCTGTTTTGCAGTTTGGTGTTTGTCCCTTTCGGTGGGATCCTGAGAAGCAGTCACTCGTTGCGAATCCGTAAGTGGTTTGTGCATTTTGATTTTCATACTGAGGTGAGCTTTTATTGTTACAATTTGCTTCATAATGAAATGTGGTTAAATGCCTCTTTTTGTAGGTACAATTTTTACATATTTCCGCGTCAGGAAACAGCTGGTGGTGGTTGGTCTTCAGGGTTTATGTGTCAGACAAGCTCACTTGATTTTTTGGCTAGACATCAGTTTGATTTCAATGCGTGCATAAAGGAAGGTATATCTTCGTGTACTCTTTTTCAAGAACCATCTTTGACATGGAAATTTGATATGAAACTTACACTTGAGTTGCTGAATGTTGGTGCTTGGTACTGATTTTAGTCGGGCGGAGTGCTGTGACTGATGATTTTTTCAATCCTTATCATAGGGATATCTTATTTATCTAGAGAACAAGAAGATGAAGCAAGGAAGCGCCTGGAATTGGAGTTTGATCGAAGATACACAGGATTGAAAGAAGAGCCGCTGGTTAGAGTGGCAGATGTCCTCTTCACACATCGAATGAAGAATAAGTTCAAAGCGTGGCGTGAAACGTTATTACAGATAAAATCTAGAGACTCCTCTGTGAACTGCAGCCAAAAGGAACTAAATCAACAATTTGAAACCATTTTCTATAAGATGCGTCCATCTCTTGTTTTGAGTGGGTTTACATTTTATCAACTGAGACTGATTCAACTGGTAATGAATTACTTCAAATGTCAAATTTGTGCTTGACCTTTCAGTATAAGAGTTTTTTGCCTACTAAAAACAGTTTAATTAAGCTCACTAGAATGGTTATGTTAAGTTCAAAACACGAAACATATTCATATGTTTATTTTTCAAATTTATGATACAAACAGTGTTCTTTTATAGTAATAATATTTGAATTTATTTTTCCCTATTGATAACCATGCAGGTCTTGAGTCAACATTTTGATGAACTTGTTTACGTGTGTGTGAGCACTACAAATTCTTCACCGCAGCACTTGGTAGTGTATACAGAATCCCAGAATGATAAGGACTTGCTCTTGGTAAGTGCTTATGAGCGGTCTGGTGTTGTGAAGGAAAATTAGACTCAAGCTTGTATTGGAATATTCAGAGCATTTTGATTATGATTATGATTACAATAATGATTATAATTATAGTAGGCTTCATCTCATTTGAATGCTGTAAGGAGTAGAGTGGTGATGCAACTTAACCTTGAGTTCTCCTAAACTAATTTGCAGAAGGAATATAAAGATGACCCTCTCAGTGAATCGAAGAAGAAGATCAAATCGGGCGTCGGGTTTAGACATGTAATTGACCTCCTTTCTTCGGAGCATAAGTTGATAGTGGGTCACAATTGCTTTCTGGGTACTATACCGTTGATATATATATATTGCCGTTAACATTTGTGTTGCCACTAACGTCTAATATTTTTATTCATGGTGCTTATATAAAACAATTATATTTTGTGCATCATGTCAGATTTTGCGCACATCTATAGCAAGTTTATTGGGCCTCTTCCTTCAACTGCCGAGGAATTTGTATCCGGCGTCCACAGTTGCTTCCCATATGTAATTGACACAAAGCGGCTACTGAGTGCTGATGGTTATCTTCAGTATCTGATGAAGAAAAGCAGCACATCTCTATCCAAGGCATTTGCAGTATTTTGTCCCCAGGATGCTGCAGAGTTGAAGTATTTCAGTTCATCAATCAAAACACGTGTCAAAGTAGAAGTTCAAGTTGATGAATTCAGGTTAGTGTCCATGTTTATCCAAAAAAGTATCGATTTATTCAATTTCCCTTACGAATGAAGCCCTTCATTGATATGTAATCTGAAAGTACCAAATTGTTTTCAGTTCCTCCAGTTGGGATTCCGGAGCAAAGCACGAAGCTGGGTATGATGCTTTTATGACAGGGTGTATATTTGCTCAGGCATGCAGCCATTTAGGTTTTGACTTCACAACCCATTCATCTTCAACGTGCATGGCAGATAGTGAGTATCTCCAAAGGCATATCAATCTCCTCTACCTTAGCTGGAAAAGTGGAGATATAATCAATCTACGCACTCAAGAAAAAATTACAGAATCTTCAGTCTCTAGCAGTAAGCATACAAGGAAATATCCAGCACTTGTCTATCCTAACATGCTGCTGATATGGGGTTTTCCACGGACCCTGAAAGCCAGTGATATCAAACAAAGCATCTGTAAAGCCTTTGGTGCGACCTCAGTTACATCCATATATGATCTGGATGGCAGTGCGGTATTTGTTCAGTTCAGCAAAGCTGAGTTGGTCTCTGAATTCATGAACATGAAAGAAAAATTGGAGAGAAAAAATGATATCATATCCGTGTTGCATCCACTCTCAACACTTCTAGATGGAGGAAAAACTCAGTGTGCTGGTTACGAAGTTTATAAAGAGATATGCAGCCAGCCTATGTCATGTATTCGTTTTGCTGATCAGGCTGAGGCACTGAGCCGCAATTGGACATCCAAATCAACTGCAAGCAGTGCTGGAGGTGATAGTGAAATGGAAAACTCACTATTAGCTACTGCTGACGAAGGAGAACCAGGTTCAGGCATATTCTTGACAGATCAATGGATGAAATCATATCAGCTTTCCCTTGAAGAGGATAGAAAAACTGAAGCAGATGCTTGTAATCCATGTGAAATCATCCAAAATTCATAGTGATAATATTCCGTATACTAATTCCATTTCAGAAAAGTTAAAGAAGAAACAACGTTAGACTTGCTGTTCTTACATAAACATGTAAGCTGCAAGCACACAAGTCAACACTGCAGAAGAAACAGTTGACTTGTCAGCAGCACTTTCGGGCACCCGACTGCGATCACCGCCGCTTGGTCCACTGGCAGGCCTGTCGCTTGTACCGCCATCTGGAGCTGGGGAAGGAGTCTCGGTATCATAATGTTCGGCCATGACATCAATGATGAGCCTCTGACCAGCTTCGCAGCGCCCTGGCTTTCCACTTATGAAGTAGAAATAGCCTTGACGATCCAGCTCAACGACAGTTTCCCCATCGGCATGCTTGGAGATCGGGTCGTTCACGCTGCATGCATTGTAGTGCGCTGCGTTCACCACCAGCACCGACTCATTCACGTACTCGAAATCTACATCACACATTAATAACCAAGCTGTTAATACAAACAGCTGGTGAGGAGAGTGATGGTTTGAGAATTGAGATTGACTTACAGACAGTGTCTCCAACTTGGAACCTGATCTCGCGAGCCCAGTTGTTGTAAACCTCTGTCCTGTTGTCTGGTGGCTTGATCCAGCCCTTGTCGCCTCCAACTTTGAACTGGAAGGAGAGACCGAGAGTGGCCATGGAGAGGATGAGCGGAGGCAACAAGGCTGAGCGCTGCCGCTGCCGCTTCATTCCTACCACACGATTGAGGGATTTGACGTGGAGCAGCTGCATAGAGCTACGTTGCGTATTTATAGTGATGGGAGTGGAGGTGAGGGTGAAGGGGAAGTGGGAGTCGGCCTGTTGAGTTTGAGACTATGTAACACACGTACCTTAACTTTGAATGCAGGAGGATAAGTCAGCGTTGAACGAGGAACAGGATGAGTTACACACACTGTCTGAAGCTCCACCTTTCAAGCCATTACACAGCTGCTGCATAGATTTTGTATCTGAACATTTCCAGTTGATTTGAATAATTCATTTTCATACAGGAATGATAACAGCTGATTCACCGATAACCAGGGAGCAAGTAACAACGTCATGATGATGCCATAAATATGATTTTAATTGTGTATAAGTATTATATTTGTTGACTTATGTGCACCATTATTAAATGTGTTCTTAAGATTAGTTGGATATATTAAACTGAATGAAACTTAATTGAAATAGATGTAATATGTTTATAAAACTGATATAAAGAATATTATCTTTTCGACATAGTAGTTAACAAAATTGAATTTTTTAAATTTTAATTTCAACTATCTAAAAAATACCTTAAATTGAATTATAAGACCCAGCAAGACATCTCCAGTAGAGTGTAAAATTTGATGTACTATGTGACACAAGCATTGAATTAAACTATTTATACAATATAAAGTTAAATTATACACATATATTGAAATAGATACTAGTATAAATTTGTTTCATCAAATTGTTCTCTATTATATTTCGTAATTATAAAGTGTTAATAACAAAATTAGCTTGAAATGTAATTATCGTGGGTTTAGAATTTCATTTCAAACATGAGTTAGAATTTGCGTTAGTTGCCCATAATCGGATTTGCAGTAGATTAACATTATATTAAAAATAATAAACATAATCTGATATTAAATTTTATTATATTCTAATATATAATAATGGTTTTCTTATTATAATATATTTAAGAGTAGAATAATAGAAAATACAATGATGTACTTACATATACCAATTATGAATATTTTTAATTTTTAATTTAAACTAGTCTATTAGTATAGATTGAAAATACTGTTATTAATTTTTATGAAATATAATTTTTACATTTTTTATAAATAAATTGCAAATGTAAAAAATGAAAATGTGCAAAAACTACTTTTAAATCAAAATTAAATATTTTTTTAATACATCATATTCAATATGGCCTCAGGAAAGCAACAATCGAGGAACAACTATTCAAAACCTGTTGATGATAGTACATATTCAAAAATGTTTCAGAGACAATTGGCGTTACGCCACGAAATAATATTCCAGTGACAGAGAAACAAATCCATATAAAGTCGAGTGATTCTTGAGTAGACCTTGAAATATAAACACTATTGATGAAAAGATGTCACATATATGTTGATAAAAAATGATACATGATAGTTAGTGATATGTATGTATATGAAAGATCAGTGTCTGTCCGTACGACACTCCCGGGCACGTGACACACCCCGTCTTCAACCACGCCCCCACCCCCAACCGTTCTCTCCTGCCCACCCCCACTACACCTCACAATCCCGGTCGTCACTGTCCGTACGACGCTCCCGGTCACTATTTGTTACCACCCGTCGGAATGACGGATACCAACATTTCTTTATTAAAAAAAGATTAACTTTTCAACATGGGCATGACTAATCAAATTGACGCTAACAGTGTACCTTGCTTGATTTATGGTCCACACATGATCCACCTAAGAATCACTTTATAAAGCCACTTTTAATCTCAAATCTCTACCCATCTCTTTCTCTCTTAAGTTTGAAATTCTCACTTGATAGAAAAAAACACAAAGCATCTTCCTTTTTAATCAATCATCAGAGAATCTTGCAGAACACCCCACAAGCACCACATTTCTCTCACTCTACGCCACTCCCATTTCCTCCCTTTATTCTCTTAACCAAATCCATTATCATCCATCCAAGGAGCCTACCTGTAAATCATTCTCATCATCAATCCATGAAGATCATCCTGCAGAAGCTGCTCGACTTCAAGTACCAGATCGCAGCACTAGTCATCGTCTCAGTCGCCATCGGCTCACTCTTTGTTCTGGCGCCTCGCTTCATCACCATCCTCCGCTACTTCTGGCCTCTGCTCTTCTCCACACTCCTCTTCTTGGTTGCTGTCGCCGTGTTTGGCAGAATCTCACCTCCCCCTCCAGCTGTTTCAGGAGAGGGTCTGATGGATTATGTTGCCGGGCAGCAGGAGCTGGAACAGCATAACATCACACAGGAGACTTACAAGCAAGAAAAACAACAGGATGATGAGAATTGAAAGACATGACAGTTGACGCATCCCCATCTCCATCCCCATCCCCATCTCCATCTTCATCATATGTGTGCTAGCTGTGTTTAGCTATTTGTTCCTGAGGTTTTGCATAAGCCCTTTTGTCTTGCTTTACCTGCATAAAAGGGTGTTTCAAAGGAATACAATCTTTACAACCCATTTTGGTCGCATTACTATTTTCTTCGTCAGCCTGATAATAATCCAAGTATTTCAAACATTTTCATATGAGTTGTTTCACAGGGTTAAATGTTAGGTGATGAAAGGATCATATTCTCTAGGAGGAGGTACCCCACTCAAACACATTCATGATTGTTCTTTTGGATAATATACTTCACTGGG
>NQLW01000051.1:514510-580859 GCA_002312845.1 Kalanchoe fedtschenkoi | reverse complement strand
GAGAAGCTCTTATCACCATATCCAAGAGTAGTGACGGTGGAGCATACGCAATAGAATGCATCAATAAAGTTCAACTTCTCCACAAATACCAAGAAGATTGTTCCTATGGTTATTAGAATCACAATCATCAACAGGACCATCAGTAACTTATATCGGACCTTATTGGTTTCCAGCTCTTGTGTAATTTCAATAGTACCCAACTTCTGTCGCATTTTTAATGCTCTAACTAGCAGAATTTCCTGCTTCTCGACAAGATAGTCAGCCGCGTTACTCACTCCTAGTCCAATTACAGCCATTCCAGAGAAGACAAAAGCGCACGCAAGTAGTTTTGACGCAGCACTGTCAGGAACAAGATCACCATATCCCACTGTTGTCATCGTGACAATACAGAAATAAACAGCATCGAGAATTCCATCCGTCCTCTTTCCACTGATTTGCTGCCCCACAAGGGTAAAGCAGATTGTGCCAACTCCCAGATACACAGTCAACAACAGTGCAACTTTCCTAAAACTCGGATGGATATTGCGGAATATGGATTTCCATTGCGGGTCTGATGCACCTCGGGGCTCTTGAGGAAACAGATCACCGAGTGGAGCACTTCTACATCTCCGTAACCTTCTCTTTTTAGGCTTAGCCACTCCTATTTTGTTTGTTTCGGGTATTGGGTCTTCCAACCTCGTTAGTAAGGGTTCTTTGGCATCCGCATCTGCCATTAATTAAATTAAATGCAAGTTAAGCCTGCAATTTCTCGACCTGAAAGTTAAGCGGCCGTCAACAATTCAATTACATAGTTTAGAATGTCAGAAGGCAGGCAGGAAAGTGTATCATCATGTTATATGCCGGAGAAAATATAGGTCATATCATAACTAACACAAATTTCAAAACATGAATAAAGCCCCAGATGATAAATCACCCAAGACGATCCAATCATGTGTGGCTTAACAGGTAAACTTCGTATCATCATTTACAAAACTTCAACAAAATGATCAGGCTAGTAACATCAAAAGTCAAGCTCCAGATCTCTTATGTATTCATAGAAACAAAAATTCTTCACTTTTCAAAGTCTAACAAACATTCCAAACCAAGACAATAAAAATGAAAATAATGGAAAAAAAAAAGCAAGCATTCAGATGAAACTCTGAACTGTAACTCATCACTTCACATTAAAAAAACCACCAGGTTCATGTCTGTATCAGATCCACAGAGAAAGTTCAAACACAAACCTCCACAAATTCAGTATATACAAAAATAAGAGTGATCAGGTAAACCTACAAAAGATATTGTGCAGAAAACTTACAGAGGAAGAAAGCGCAATCAACCTCTCAGATCAGAAAGCCGGGTTCACCATTTAAGAGAATCGCGTCGCAAGAGTATTACGCGTCAGCAGCATGTTCTAGTTTTCTGCAAATTGGTGGAGGTCTCAACATCAACACGGTTGAGAAGATTTCGTTCGGTTTAATTTTTAATAAAAAATCAAATTAAATTATTGGTAATTGGTTTGAGAAATTGAAATCGAACCAAATTATTAGTCTTAAAAAATCAAATCAAATCAAACTACATGGTTCGATTCAATTCGATTAATTTTTTTAATGAATTTTATTGACTGATTTAACTATTAAACAGAAGAATTTTCATATAAAATCCTAATTTTATTTGATTTGAATCGATCGGTTTGGAAAAAATTATAAATTAAACCAAACCATTACTCATCTATTTTTCAAAATTCGAAACCGTAACTCAACCACTAATATTTCAAATCGAAAAAATCTATCAATTTGGTTCGATTTGATTCAATTCATCAGTAAGGATTTTTATTTAGGGATAAAACTAAAAAGGGGTCCTGAACTACCATCACTTACCTCATTACGTTCAGAACTACCAAGATTTCCAAAAAGGTGCGATGAAAAAAAATTGAACTGATTTTCTAAAATAAAATTTATCATTACATTCCTAACCTAATATTATTATAAGACTTAGATTTGTGTGTAAAAATTACATTGTTTGGTTATCAAAAGACGACATTTTCTTTAAGTGCGTAAAATAATATAATTTATTTTTATAACCAAACGATGTAATTTTCGCACACAAATCTAAGTCTTATAATAATATTAGGTTTAGAATATAATGATAATTTTTATTTTAGAAAATCAGTCTAAATTTTTTTCATCACACTCTTTTTAAAAATTATGATAATTCTGACCGCAATTGAATAAAGGGTAATAATTAAGGATCCCTTTTGAAATTTTCTCCTTATTTATACTCGTAGTTGAGACTTGAGACTCGAGCAACCCGTGTACAGTGTCAACTTTGTGTCTTCGCTATCCGGGAATAGACCCGACCCGACCCGACCCGACCCGGCCCGAAAAGAGCATAAGCGCCGACGTGAATCCAATTATTGAGCGCTGTTCAGCCCATACCAGCCCAGGCCCACTTGTATTTTCCTAAGAGCAAGTGGTGAATTGATGTGAGGAGCGTGCGATCAAATTTGAAATCGATTTCAGAATATGGCGGGAACGCGCCCGAGCTCTCGACCTCGCGATGTGCTCCGCAGGATCAGAGGTAGCGTGCATTTTTGCCGACGTTTTCAATATTGTTGGACTCGTCATCGGTGGGACATTTGAGTACTGATGCGATTAACAACAGCGAAATGTGTTGGTTTTCATTGATTTTGAGATATTTTTTTGTTTGTTTGTAGAATTCAGTCTGTCAATTGTTGAAGATTTAAGGAATGGAAAGCTGTTGTCGATTAGCATAGATCGGTTCCAGAATTGCTGCACGGATTCTGGTGGAAATTGGTTAGGTTCTCTCTACCTTTCGTCTATCGGATGGAGTTGTATGTGTGCATGACTAAATAAGTAGAAAGAAGAAGAAAGTTGTAGTTGTCGGAATCTGTTATCAACACTAGCTTCTGGCTGTGCGTGTTGATATTTTCATTTTCTTATCTACTTTATGCAGCTTTTGCAGTTACGATCACGCGAAAGGAACAGAAGTTCTCACACTAAGATGTGAGAGTCACGCATATAGAATTGGTGAGTGACCAGGGTCTGGTTGAGAGCCTAGTAATATTTGATGAGATTTCAGCAGTCGGGGCTTTTGGAGATTCTATTTTTAAGATAAAATTTACTGTGAATTCTGTAGTAAATTAATTACCAAGGATGAGTTTATTCTGAGGTTTAAATGTGGTTGCTTCAGATGTACTGTTGAAAGTGCTACTGATTATACAAAAACTTCTGCAAGAAAATAGGCATGCTTCCAAGAGAGATATATATTACATGCATCCTGGTCTATTTAAAGGTGAGTGTTTCAAGTGGAACATAGTGGAGGTTTTCTGTTGTTTCATGTATGTGTCTGTGTGACAGCCATTAAATGAACCCGATTAGCTTTTACTTGCCTTTTATGGAGTCCCATCTCATTCATATAAGATAATGGTCTTCAAAGTTTTAGTTAAAAGCATTGCATCACTCAGTTTGACATCAATTAATACTGGTGTTAATAGAAATCTGTGAAACTATCAAGGTCTTGTAATTGCTAAGAACAGATTGCAGTTCTTGGGGGTATCATCAGTTAATATTTTTATTTATTCTACCCAATCATGCGTGTCTTATGCTCGATCTTTTTATTGCAGAGCAATCAGTTGTGGATAAAGCAATATATGAGATTGGAATTTTACTGCAATGCAGTCGTCACAATCTAAATGTTGTACGTATTTGCCGCATTGTTTTGCAAAGACTGTCTTTTTGGTTTTCAAATCCTTCAAACTAAAAATCTGGAAATTTAATCCTCAGAAATTGTCAGCTTAAGTTTATTTTCAGTTGTCAGAAAATTAACGATTCATTATCTCCTTGGGCAGGTTGCTGTTGGTAAAGGGTATGTTTCTTCATAAGGGTAACAAATGAAAAGAATATCAGATGACGATATTACTATCTTAACATGTGTTTAAATTAAAAGGGTGACATGTATTTGCGGTGTTTAAATCTTAGAGAATTTCTTGAAAACTGACTGAATTAAGAGTTCTCAGGCTGCTAGAATGTGTCATATAAAGTGAAACAATTTACTCAAGGCCTGCTTCATTGTATGATTTGAGCGCATCACCAATCCCTTTTGAAAAGAACCTTCTTCATTATAAACAGCCACGGAGCCACCCTTCCAAGTCCTGATATATAAACAAATTGACCTAATAATGTTAGTTAGTCAAAGCACATGATGACTCAGAAGTCTGTTACTGGTACTGGTATTTTTTTTTTTGAGTTTTGCTATGTCGTTTAGTAAATACTTGTCAGCCATTCAATAGACCAAAGGTATTAATGTTTTTTTTGGGTTTTCAATGTCCTTTCTAGGCTTGTGATGGGCTGGTTGAGATTCTCAGAATCTGGAAGGAAATTTGATTGCATTAATAATGTGAATACTGTAAGGGCCAAGGATGATGATAATTACAATGTGGCATTGAATCCATTGTAAATCTCAGAAATCTCATCTCTTGCAGGCTCATCCAGTTCCTGTGTATGTTGAAGAAGTAAAAGGTATCAATTGCTAACTTTTAAAATTTTGATTCGTGTCAATAACATGAATAAAACTTTAATTTCCCTGAAGTAGGTTACTTTTATAGTTTACTGATAGCTTCACATGCATCTAAATATCACTTAGTACACAGGGCATGCCAAAGTGTACTGATTTGAGTCACCCCCAAACTGTTGACCATAAGCCACTGTGTTTTATTTTTCATATCTTCACCTCAAACTTTTCTCTCTTCCCAGGATAAACTGTTTCCACTGCATTTCTGCAGACATTGTCGCTGTGGCACTTTACATATTGGTTGTAGAGAAAGAATCAGGTGAAATATATACCGTCTTGTGGGCAATTTCTTCTGTCTACTATTGCATTACAACTCGTGTATTCATGCAGTCTTCCAGAGACTAGCCAATGATCAGTTTTGCACCAAAAATCGCTGCATCGTCATTTCAGTAAGTACTGATTTGTTTGTCCTCATAATCTTTTGCGACTGCAATTCAGAGTTGCAATTTCATTCAGGGGCGAGGCTATCCTGATGTTAACACACGGAGGTAAGAATTGCACGACCAGGCTCTAAGGACAAAACTTTTCTGTCAATATCTTACTTTCATGCGCAGAAATCATATTTATCCTTACGTTATACTTTTTTTTAACCTTTGCAAGGTTTTTGCGCCTTCTTGTTGAGAAGCTGAAGTTGCCCACATTTTGCTTGGTAGACTGTGATCCTTACGGGTTTGATATCCTCACCACTTACCGTTTTGGATCTATGGTCAGTGCTTATATCATCTAAGATGCCCTTAATAGAAGGCATTACTGGATCTATGAATAACTGTATGATCATTGTTTATATGCCTCAGCAAATGGCATATGATGCTCAGTTTTTGCGTGTCCCTGAAATACAATGGCTGGGAGTATTCCCTACCGAGTCTGAGAAATACAATATTCCCACACAGTGTCTGCTTCCTTTGACTGCAGACGGTAAATATTATTCTTCCTGACTCCTCATTTTCATTTTGTGAATGCATGAATTTGTTTTAGATTGTGGTGAAAACTGGTACGTTTGTTTCAAGTGAATTGTAACTAGAAACCTTGGATATGGAAGTAGTTTTAAAAAAAGTAATTTTTCCTTTCAGATGCAAAACGAACTGAGAATCTTCTTCGTAGATGTTACTTGCAACGAGAAGTTCCAATGTGGAGGTATCAAATAAAATCTGTCATGATGTTCTCATTGTCATTCCAATTATCTTGATTGCTCACTGGCTTATAATGACATAATGATATTGGTATATATTGAAATGGGAAGGACGGAATTAGAGGTGATGCTACAAAGAGGAGTCAAATTTGAGATTGAAGCATTATCGGTTCATTCAATATCCTTTCTGTCAGACAAGTACCTACCATCCAAGATTCGTGGCCGAGCTCATTTCTGATGACTTATAGGAGGTCATCATTCTTAGGTAACTGTTGATGAACTACGCTAATGTTTACTGGTACGCTCACCATAAATTTAACCCATGAAAATCTATAACTCTACAATTGTTAGAAATACAGGTTTTTTTATCAATCATCAACTATTTACCTTTAACCTCATTTTGTATTAAACAGTAGGATCTGTGACCTCCAACATCCCCATATCATAACTAGAATCCATCACTTTACATATGAAGAAGCTATTTTATGCAAATAAGGGATGTCTATTCAGACTTGGGAATACATAGCCAGTTCCAGCTGTGAAGCTTCTAATCTTATCTCCTCCTTCATCTTCCTTATGAACTCGTCAAACCTCTTATTCACCTCCTCCATACTCAACTCTTTAATATCTTCACTCCCCTCTCCATCATCACTTTCAATAGTCTCTGCCTTCTCCATTTTCACCTGGTCAAAAAACCATCTCTTAAATGAAGAGTCATCTTTGTGCACCATCACAACCTCCTTATCCACCACCGGGTTGCCCGATTCCCTTGCCGGACAAGTTATCCTTTTTTCAACCCGCTCTTCCTCTTCTCCATCGTTCTCGGTTTCAGCATGTTTAGTGGTGGTGGTGGTGGTCTTATGCTCATCATTCGTATGAAAAGTGGAACAGGACCGCTTGGAGGTCTTGGCGATGAAGACCAGCAGGCCGTTGCATATGAGGAATATGCAGTTCCTATTGATGGAGTGAGTGATGAGCTGAACAGGCAAGGTTGTGACACAAAACCTCACTGTCTGAAACCCGTAACACACCCATGAAGACATTGATATCAGGAATGAAACAAGTGAGATGGAGAAGAGCAACTGCATCATTCTCTTCAAGTGCCTCGCCTCCATAATCTGATTCTAAGTTCTCACCAGTTGAGCTTATTCCCATCCAAGTTGTGATTCAGATGGGCTTGGAATGGGACTAAAGATTGTATCTAAATCCTGTGTGGATGAGCATATTGTTATATAGGAGGGAGTTCGATGTGAGGCTTGTCTCTCTATTGGCGCAAAATATGCCCACTGAGAAAATTGTGCGATGGATGAAGTTTCCTTTTAGCATAAGGACATAAAAGCATATATGCTCATTTGATTTGACCCAAAACTTTTCTGGATTACTTATGCATTTACTTGTCGGCACTATTTCGAATTTAAATTAATCAAATGAAACATATTAGTTAAGGGTGGATGGCGATTACGATAGATTCTGTAAATGAAGTAAAATATTAACATTGTTAATAATTATATGAGAGTTTGAAAAATTAAAGTGACATGTATTGAGCAGCACATGTCCTTTACAAACCGTCACATGAGAATAACTGACTGATGATGATGCTCGCAGTTCACGTGATAAACAGATTCATTTAAATCTCAATCGCATAATTAATTATAATGAAAATATGAAATTGTTGATACGTTTCTTGTACGACTTGTACCCAGTTCAAATAGGGATGGACTCGAATAAATGAAATTGAAGCGAGAGACTTTTTTGTTGAGAGAATATTCATGGTTTGATTGTTATCTTAAATATCAAAAAAGGGTGATGAAAACCATTGAAGTGAGCATCTAAATATTCCAAAGAAAGAAGTTGATGTTTTTGATGTTATCTTGCAACTGAATCGCAACACGGGCCTTTTTAAAGGGTGGGCCGGGCCTTCCAAATCCACATTGTTGGCCCATATTCTCAAGCCACTCAACCTTAGCCCTAACACCTATCGTACTATAAATTTTATTGGTCGTGTGGTTTGTGGTTGTCTGATATTCGTTCGGTCCATTTTTATATGTCACTTAACTGAATTTTTTTGTCCATTTTTATTTGTCACTTAGCAATTCTCAATGCGTATTTAATATCAACAACTATTTTAAAATGTCAAACATTAATTAATTTTTTTTTATAATCAATAAAAAAATTATTTATCACAAGTAACAATCAACCAATTTTACTTTTTGCACGAATTTTTTGAAAAAAACATCAACTACGAACTCATTAAATTTATTCAACCACTAACATTTACTTCTCCTTAATTTACTCAAATTAACCTTAAACGACATGTAGAGGACGGAAAGAGTAATCATTAGTTTTTAGATTCGATATTATCGCATTAATATGAATATATTGAAAGTGTTTGTAAATTAATCTGTAAAGAATTTAATTATACTATCTAAGTATATGAGGTATGCGCACAGTGGCGGAACCAGAAATTTTAGTTTGGGGGTATAAATTTTTTTTTTAAATGGACTGAGGTATAAAAATAAAAAAATATAACATTATTTAAGTTTAATTGGGGGTACAAAAAAATTTTTAAGCTGAATGACGGTACAAAAATAAGAAATATAATATTTTTAGATTTAATTGAAGGTACAAAAATTAAAAATATATTAATTTTACACTGATGATTAGTTGGAATCTGGGTGGACAACTGTTCCCACTATCCACCCAGTGATACCGCCCTTGGTATGCGGCCCAAACCCCACCACGAAAAAGCCTAATGCAATATTGTCAACAAATATAGTTAAAAAATTATTTTGTTAATTAATTGGGTGAGATTTTTTTCCCAATCTGTCTCATTCTAGTATTTAATTTGATTCCATTCTGTTTGAATATTCTATTTCAATTTTTCCAATAATGATATTGGCAAAGAAAAATTGGGAATAACATTGGCAATGGGATGTGGGCAATTTGTAAAAAAAAATCATTAGTTGAAGAATAATCGAAAAAGTTAATTAAATAATTATTCAAAATTTTATATAGTAATAATATATTTGATTTAAAAAGTTTACACTGTAACATTATATTTTAAATAAAATATTTTCAACAATTAATCAAAAAAATTTACATTATTTAAAAATCAAGTCAATGGCCAAGTCAATACTTGAAACACAATGGATTGACATCTGTCCTTGTGGCTAAATTTTCTACAATTATTAATGCCTTCGCGGCTCCACATGTATTGGCATAGCTGTCTGATGGCTCTCTCTCAATGGTCGGAGTGTTTTTAGATTTTTTAGGAAAAATTTTATAACTGATCTTGACCTATCAGTACTTTTCAAATTGTGATTCAAACTATCTGAATGGTTGAAAATCGGTTATTTTCATTAAAAATAATTGATTTTATTAAATTTGTTGGATGTTAGACTTTATGGGATATGAAAAAATATTAATTTGTTTATTTAAATGAAACACTATCATTTAATTTCATTATCAAACGAGACAGTTTTCTCACACAAATCTGTTTTTTATAATCATATTAGTTTTAGAGAGAAACTGTAAATTTTATTTGATAAAATCAGTACAAATATTTTTTCCTTGCACTCTTTTCAAAAATTTGAATAGTTCTGACCGTAATTGACAAATATTGATAATTCGGGCCATCTTATATTTTTTCCCTAATTTTTTTATTATTTTTATATATATATTTAAAATTTTTCTCACATATATATTTTGGAACGAAGGCACTCCAATTCAAAATTTTCTAGCTAAATGTTGCGTTTTCTTATCAATTTTTGAATCAATTCTTATGAATAAGTCATCTGAATTTAACATATATTCTTTTATTTTTAAAATTAAATTGAGTAGATTAAGAAATATTAATACTAGTGGTTAAACAAATTTAATAGGCATATGATTAATATTTTTAAAAAAAAATTATGCAAAAAGTAAAATTATTACCGTAGATTATGCTAATTAAGTAATTAATATTTATTTTTTTAAAATAATTGTTAATATTATTACACACGCATTAAAAATTATTAAATGATAAATAAAAAAAATAAAAAAATTGAGTACAAGTGAAATCATGTTTTTGTTGCAATGATGCCGTCTAAGGCACGCTCTTGTCTCGTTAAGCTTCGAAGCTACTAACCGCAATGTCACCAACCAACTGGGTCAAATTTAAAAGTCGAAATAAACATGCAGTGTGGAATCAAACTTAAAATAACAAAACCAATAACGTTTTCCACAAATTAAAAGGTGATAATATAAGCAGCTCATGATTGTCTGATGATGGTATATTGGTTTCTTAGAAATCATCGAAGGACATAATAGTGTGTCCACACTCATATGTCTACTAAAGAATTACTGATTCTATTTAGGTTCCCATTTCATTTATTTTTTCAAATTTTATCCATACCAAACACACCCTTAATCTTTAAAAAACGTAGCCACTTTGGAGGAGCTGATTGTATATACCAAACACACTCATATGTGTTGAGTATTGTTTAACAATCTTAAGATTTTGAGTTCAAGTCCTGTTGGTATCGCATTTACATTTAGATACGCTGGAAGTGCGTGTGAGCTGGCCCGTAATAAAAAAAAAAAACCGGACAATGAATAACCGGATGTTGGAGTTTGCTTTTGGCAATTAGATAAAAAATTTTGGACATAAACTTGGTGGATCAATAACGGTCGCATTGTGAAAATCATGGGATAGCAGTTAAAAAAATATTCATTTTAAATATATTTTTCACTATTAATTCTTAATATATATTATTAATTTATATAATTTCGTCTAATTAATCTCCGCATTAGTTTTATTTCCAGATACAACCTAACACTTTTTACATCATTGATTAATAGGGATGAGTGTAGTTGGCAAGATGATAATAGTCATAAGTCAATCTTTTATATTTTTCGTGTAACTTTTAAATTTGAGCTCATTTTAGGTTTTGCTGGGCTTAGATAAGTCGGGGAAAAGAAAAAAGTGAAGAAAAATAAAAATAAATTGTGCGCTTTGGAGAAAATTAAGAAAAAAAATTACATTTTATTTTATTGAATTGTAAGATATATCAATACATTTGCTAGTAATTTATTTATTTAAGTAGACAAAAATAATAACTGATTTGTCATGTTGTCTAATAAATAAACCTAAATCAAAACAAACAAACAGAGCCTTACAAAATGACTGTCAGCCAACCAAAGGAGACCAAAATAGCCGTCTCCACAAAATTCATTCACAAATGGAAATGGTTGTCGTTTGCAGTACACTTGAATTTCAACACGCTGAGCTGTGTTTGGTTTGAGGAAAGTTAGAGAGAAAGAAAATTAGATAAAAATGAATTTCTAAAAAAATTTATTTTATTTTATTTTTATTTGATTTGAGATGAAAAATTCTGTAGAAAGTACTAAAACATTCTTTAATTTAAACAAATTTTCCAACTAGTTTTCCATTTAGTTTTCAATTCTTAATTTTCTCTAAACCAAACAACAAATTCATTCTAATTTTCTATTAAATTTCCTTTCCTTCAAATTTTCGCCAACCAAACACACCCTAAATTAAGTCATTTTGCAGTACAATACCACCCACCCTCCCTCTCTCCTTGCAGTACTACACAACTACTGCTCAACAAAAACAGAGCAGCGACACGACAACCTCGAAATCCCCAAACTCATATCCCCCGTCATCGATTCTCCCGCCATGTTCCTCCCTCGGTCTCTTCTCTCCCTCCTCCTCATCCTCCTCGCCCTCTCCGCTGCCGCCGCGCACGGCGGCCACGCCGACTCCGATTCAGACGCCGACACGGGAACAGAGCATCCTGATCTACGCGCCAGGCCACTGATTCTGGTGAAGATCTGGTGCCTCATCATCGTCTTCTTCGCCACTTTTGTGGGAGGAGTATCGCCCTATTTCTTGAAATGGAACGAGGCGTTCCTGGTTCTGGGCACGCAGTTCGCCGGCGGAGTGTTTCTGGGGACGGCGATGATGCATTTTCTGAGCGACTCGAATGAGACTTTCGGCGATTTGACGGAGAAAGAGTACCCTTTTGCTTTCATGTTGGCGTGCGGTGGGTATCTGTTGACGATGATGGCCGACTGCGCGATTGGTCACGTTTATGGGAAACAGAGGATTGAAAACGGTGCTGGCGATGTGGAGCTTCAAGGTCAGTAGCAGAGTGTTTTCTACTGATGTTTGGTTGTAGATCCATTCTTATCCTTATCCCGGTTATGTCCGTTTGTGTGGTGGTTGACTTGATTTGACTTGGCTGAGTGCGCAGGATCTGTTCAAGTGAATCAGCTGAAGTCGGGCCATGATCCAGCGTCTCATCAGGTTGGTTGAAACTTGAGATTGAGAAAGCGCCATGTCCATTTGCTTCAGCTCATTCTGTGATCTGAGCATTTGTGTTGCTTTGACCTTTTTCCGCAGGCCAGTCTTCAAACTGCAGCGGTCGCTTCGCTTGGAGACAGCGTCTTGCTGATCGTGGCGCTATGTTTCCACTCGGTGTTCGAGGGCATCGCCATCGGAATAGCAGAGACGACAGACAATGCTTGGAAAGCTCTGTGGACGATATGCTTGCACAAGGTGTTCGCCGCAATAGCAATGGGCATAGCGCTCCTGCGGATGCTGCCAGATCGTCCGTTGCTATCGACGGTGCTCTACGCTCTTGCATTCGCAATTTCGAGTCCCATCGGGGTGGCTATTGGGATTGTGATAGATGAAACTACACAGGGGAATGTTGCGGATTGGATATACGCTATATCAATGGGGGTGGCAACTGGGATTTTTATCTATGTTTCGATCAACCATCTCCTGGTCAAGGGGTACATACCTCAGAAGATAGTTTCTTCAGACACGCCGCTGTACAAGCTTCTTGCTGTGACCTTGGGGGTGGGAGTGATAGCTGTGGTGATGATATGGGATACCTGATCTAGATTTTCATGGGACATTGGTAGATATGTGTGCCCAATGTAACAGATAGACGCGTAAGTCCCATTATGCCTAGGGAGGTCCAGAGAATGGGCCAAGTAGATATGTATACCACCAATGTAACAGGCCAGTCTTTGCCTGTAATATGGCTTTTCTTGGCTTTACTGGCTATAAGGTCAATTTGTACTACGCGAAAGTCTGCATACAAGGATGAAAGGGTCAAGAGCACAAGGCAACCTCAGCTGTGAGCCTGTGATAAAAGTTGAGCTTCTTTGAAAGAAAAATAAATAAACTAGAGAGATCCAAAGAACAGCATCTGAAATCCCAAAATGTATTGTACATTTGTATATCATTTTCAGAAGGCTTGTTGCTAAATAAGCGTGATGAAGTAAAAACTCTGTGAAGCTATCAGTTGCAAGTATTGGGAGTTAAATAACTCTCTTTACCCACCCGACTGGAGGGGCAAAGAGGAATAAGAGCAAAGAAAGTGGTTGGTTGTTCAGCACTGGTGCCAACCATTGAGTTCAAAATTGTGCTGTGAACCCAATAATTTAACCTCAAACTAGGCGGACCAGGAGGAGCTTTGAACTAAAACTCCAAGTTGTATTTCTCTAGAACATGTACGATAATGATGGGCCCCGCCAGATCACCGATAATACAGCCTGTTACAAGGGTGGACAAATCAGAGCTTGAAACAGTGGTCAGCTAGACTGCTGACACATTGTAACTGGTTCTTGGATGGTTAATAACAAAATATGGGTGGAGTCAAACTTGGGTGCAATGATGTGCTTACCAATCCACTGGCCTAACGAGGGGCGGAAAAGGGTGGCAAATATTGCTGCTCCAACTGTGGCAAAAATCAACGAAGCTACACCTTTAATAGTAGCAACGACAATTTTCTTCCCCAGATGCTTGGCTTGTTCTCTCTTTTCAACTGTGTCTGCATCTAGTTCTGACGTCCTTGGTGGACGTAAATAAATAATGGTCTCAGTCACGACATCAATAAGCCATTGTGATGCAACCACAAGAAAATGAGCTGCTCATCAAATACAGTGAGAGTATTGTAATCAGAACTCCAGCCTTGCAATTTTCTGTTGAAAAAAGAAAAAGGAAATAGTTGAGCTGCTTAATTCTTACTTCTGAAAGTTGTTCTGCCAACCCTGAAGATGTAAACATAAGTAGGGATTCCCCGCTGAGCTTTGCGCATGGCGGACTTTGAAGCATCTAGAAAAATCGGTAGATATACATGCATCAGCTGGTAATGAGACATGCATTATGGTTTGGAAGTTTTAATTTGATTACTTGTAATCTTTACAACATATGCTCTGTGTTAGCAGCAACACAGACGGTTAATGCACCTTTAAGAAGTTTCCAGGCCGTTCTTTGTGACACGTAATACACAGTGACTCTCTCCAGAACCCTTCTGGTAGTTACAGCAGAAGTCTGCAATAAGTTGTGAAGGAAAAAAAGAAGAAGTAAAGATCCTTCACAAATCCGTAAGAGTAGAAGATGGAAATTAAACACACAAAGTAAAGCATGTGTGTACGAAGAAGGCTGAACCCACAATTTATCAGCACATAATTGTTTGCGGAGCAAAGACATGCAATATTTTTGCAAGGGAAAGGAAGCTGAAGGCAGAATCCATTATATATGATTTGATAACCTTTTATTAAGAGTTCAATAAGCATGCAAGTAACTGTCGGTGGTTTCGGTAATGCTTGTTTGCGGTAGAAGGCCGACTTTAAGAGGGTAAGCATCAAAAGGGGATTATAACCATCAAAGTCCCACCTTACAAAAATACCAATTTTGTTTAATTTAACAAGAACATAAATTTCAAACTTCAGAAAAACGAAGGCAGCCAGTAGAAGGGTTCAATTGACCCAACAATGTAACCCATGAAACTTACAGGATGAAACTAGGATCATCTCACCTCACGTATTATTTGTAACACAGATTTTTTGAATGGCGTAACCAGATCCACTTTCTTATTTTCTCGGTTGTCATGAAGGAACATGTCATCGTCATCCTCCTCTCCATCTTTACGAGGCTCCAACAGAGGCAAGTAATGCAATAGGAAAGACCTCAATGATGTAATTGCAAATTGCTTCAAACGAAAAGCATGCCATAGAGGTTTCAGTTCAATATAATACTCCTTTTGCATGATCTGTTTCGGCTCATGCTGAAAAATATTTTCAGAGATATTTCCGATTTTTGAAAGGTTATCGTCTGGGTAGAAAGTCGTAGCAGCAGCATCACAGTACGCAAGACGTGGTGAATTCACGTCATCACTGTGTCGTTACCAGGTTATTATTAGCACATGCATCAGATATATAAAGATAAAAAGAAAAAAGGAAATCCTCAAATTCTGCTATTAGCACCCAACTACATATGCAAACACTAACAAAAACCTAGCAGAAATACTTTTCCACAACTATGTATCACTGCTGAGTGCTGACAGCATATGTGAAGGACAGGATCTAGGACAGAGACAATTTGTTTCTTTTATATGACCTTGCAATTCAATCATTTTTCATCCGTTTGGTTTTCAGACAATGGTCAGTACACAACAATTTGTAGAAACACTTTTTTTCCTCAAATATGTTTGTTTAATTCTACGTTGTTGATTGTTAGTTTTGGGTAGTCAAACTTACGCGAGACACACTAAAAAATAAGATCAATACCAAATGAATCTCAGTAAGCAGGAGTTCCACGCAGAATGCTGCTCAAAATTCACCACACAAATTTACTAAAATATTGAAAAAATCCATTCCCTGATCTTCATATAGACCATGTGGACACTGCTTAACCACTGATAATTTACAAAACAAAACAGTAAAACTCTCAAGATAAGAGCGCAAATCATCAACACATCAGAAATCAAACAAAACCTTACACCCCCAACCTAATCCATTCTAATAGTCTAACACTTAAATACTTAACAAATTTTTATATCTTGAGAAGCTATATAGGCCAATGCCAAGATACCAGCAGATCTATATTTGAACTACCAAACAGATTGCAGACTAACTTCCATGAACCAAAATCACTTCATAAATCAAGCTCACCACGCAAACAAAATAATCTAACAACGACAAACACTACCAAATCCATCAAACACACAGAAATTAAGGTTAGAAAAACAAAAAATTAAGTAAAAAAGATCAACAAAGAAGTGAAAAGTACCCAAATAAAGCCCTATATGCAAAAGGCCTGCTAGCGGCAATAGAGGCAGCAGCAGAGGCTGAAATCGCAACTTTGGCCGACAAGGAAGAGTAGGAATGCAGAGATTGCGACGAATAGAAACCCGACTTCCTCCTCAGTAGATCTGACAGTATAGCTATTCCCGCCATCGCCGAGGTTTTTCAAACCTCGTCCAGTCCGACCTCAGCAAATACGAGAATTCACAACTGCAAATCCGGCGGCAGCTAACCCGGAGCTTCCGATAAGCTTGAAGACGAAATCTTAGCTGAGTGATCGACAATGAGATGCAGAGGTAGGAGCAGCGTTCGGACGTATGACAATCAGGTCAATTGTGAACAGTAAATAGCGGTTTGTCATAAAGCGGACTCTGGGGATCATATCGCAATTTCAGGAAGAAGATCAGTACGGTTTCAGTCATAAAAATATTTTTTATGAATTTTTTATTTGTGACTTAAGCAAAATTATATATCCATCTTTAATTGAGACTCAAGAATTTAATTACATGTTGAATTTTCACAACTACATTAAAAGTCGCGAATAAACTAATAAAATTTATTTTTTCAACGACAAGTTATCTTTCCATCCATATCATTGGATAAACTTATTTATATATTTTCAATGATAATTTACATTCTACTCATACCATTTAATTATATAAATTTCCTAATTTCACTATACTCCCCCTATGGATTCTAGTATAAAAACATCCACATTTATAGTTAGTAGTTTTAAAATTTAAACACAATATAGAAATAAGAATAAAAAAATTCACAATAAAAAAATACAGAAAAAAATAAGCAATGATGTGGCGCAAGTTGAAGATCAATCTCATAATCCTCCTCGAAAAATCGATGCGAATGTCCGTGCACATTGAGATTTAAGAAACATTAGTTCAGAAGAACAACTTGACCTCTGCATACAATAATTAATAAGAATTTAACTTCCGAATACTTAAATGATACTTTTATGTATTTTATTATTCCACGTTGTCATATTATTTTCTTTTCATCATTTTCAATTTAATTGACGAGTAAATTTTCGGACAATAGTTGCATTTCTTATATGCTTCTTGCCATGAATTCCAACAAATTAGAATATTCACAAATAAATACACACGTATGTATTAATTGGAATATGATGCTTAATATTATACTCCCTCTGTCCTCTTTTACTTGTCGCTTAAAATATCTTGCATTAATTTTTAACGCAAATAACTCAAAATATAAATATTATAAAATTATAATAAAAATATATTATCAAAGTTGAATTTGATATAAGCACATTGAGATCTATCATCATAATGTTTATCATAAAAAATCACATACAAAACGACAAGTCAAACTCAAATCTATAAAAGAAAAGCGACAAATAGAAGAGGACGGAGGGAATACTTGTGAACATCGTTCCCAGTTGGAATTGATGGCTATAAAAGTTTACTCAATTGTTGAATTAAAAATTATAAAAATAATAAGATGACAATGTTAAATAATAAAATACATAAAGTAAGACCATTTAAGCATTTGGAATCATCCAATTTCTTATCAATTTTTGTGCATAGAATTGTAACTGTTCTTCTGGACTAATGTCTCTCTCATCATAATAAAATTATATTTAAATCGAAATTTCGATATGAAAGAACATTCAATCAAATTTTGGAGGAGGAATATGAGATTGACCTTCAACATGCGCCACTTCATTGCTGTTTTTTTTTATGCATTCTCATCATTTTGGATTTTTGATTCTTGTTTCTCAATTGTTGTATATATTAGTTTAAAAACTACTTAATACAAAGATGGATATTTATACTAGAATTAATAAAGGAGTATAGTGAAGTTAGAAAATTTAGAGAATTAAATGTTATGGGTGGAAGGTAAATTATTATTGAAAATACAAATAAGTTAATTAAATGACATGGATATAAGATAAATTATTGTTGAAAAAGATAAAACTATTAATTAATGTTTGACTTTTATGATAGTTGTGCAAATTAAATATGCATTATAATTATTGAATGAGAAGTAAATATTGACAAATAGTTTTGAATGAATGAGATGAAAAGTAAAAGAGAACATAAAAAGCATATTTATTAAAAAGCGGATCGGATGTCGAATCAGTCATCGCTCTAATTAATGTCTATCACATCATCAAAATGATTATCTAAATTAAAATTCTCATCTGGAAATATTCAAATTGATTTTTCAAGGAGGAATATAAAATTGACCATCAACATGTGCCACCTCGTTGCTTGTTTCTTTCTCTGCATTCTCTTCATTTTAGATTATTGATTCTTGTTTCTACATTAGAGTATATTTTAGTTTTAAAATACAGATAAGCTAATTAAATGAAAAGAATATTTAGACAATCAGAAAATCCAAAAAATTAAATGGTATGGGTGGAAGGTAAATTATTATTGAAAATAAAAATAAGTTATTTAAATGAAATGGATATATGATAAATTATTGTTGAAAGAATAAAACTATTATTAATATTTGCCTTTTATGATAGTTGTGAAAATTAAATATGTATTGTAATTGTTGAATGACAAGTAAAAGTTGTTAAATAATTTTGGATGAAATTGTAATCCCAAGCAGCCAAGTGAATTACTACATAATGATTTAATAACCCATCAATACATTATAAATATTTTTATAATAAATTAATAATAAAAATTAAACTAAAGCCACTCTGTTTTAGTAAAAACCACCACCGTTTTAACTTGATGGAAACTACCATAACATTATCAGAGATATAAATCCATTTTTGAATGAATGAGAAGTAAAAGAGAACATAGAAAAGTGTTTTTTTGAACATTTGATTATATCATTGTTGCTAACATAATAAGAAAACTTTTTTACAAAAGTATTTAAATAGTCATTCATCCATTGGTTCTTGGTGTAGTATATATTAAAGTCAATTTTCAGCCAAGCGGCAAGGTGATCCGTCTGTCATCGCAAGATTCGGGTTCGAAACCCCACACTTGTAATTAGACGTGTATATTTTCTTTTTGTTTATCCTATATAATGTAAAAAAACCGTGTTCATAAATAAATCACATTATATGTACCAAAATTAACATCATTCACTCTCAAATCAATTAATGTAATTCTCGCTTCAATCCACTAAGCTAAATTTATGAATATAGTGTAAGGTGAAAGCTTCAATTAGTATCAAAATTTTCAAAGTGAACACTGAATTCAAGATATTCAAATAAAGAAGCAAGTACAGTAAATGTTAATCTCGCAAAAGCAATTGTTAAGTTTATGGAATTGCATATTTACGAATCTAATGTAAACTTATGTGAATCTTGAAGTTCTCAAAATTTGTATTAGCAGATTTTATATATAAAAAACTAAGTTGTGGTGATTCTTCTCTTATAGCCAACTAGATGTGAAACAAATAATAGAAACTAATAAAAGCATATATAAAACACCAGATTTGTTAGTATAGTTTTAACTCAAGTAGCTCCTAGTTAACCTTCTAATTAGATTGTAGTAGCCATAGACTGAAATTCTAATACCTATATTAATATTTGGATATTATTTAAACAAAAGAAGATAACCCCATTCATTTTCAAATAATTTAGCACCATAAGATGTGGTGACTGATAACATCATTGTCATTAGTGTTATGCAAATAAAATCTTAACTACATTAGTAAGTGATAGCTCAGGATAGAATCCAAAGGCGAGATAGGTTGTAACATGCAAAATTAGAAGAAAATAAAGAAATCAGTACACGCAGAAGTCACGTTATTAACTTGTGAATATGCTGATCATCGGTCAAGAGATAAGTTCACGTAATGAAGAAAAATTAGTAAAATATACGACCTAATGTATTAGAATATTGTGACAAGACTTAAACAATTGCTCCTATCCTAATATCACCCGACCCTTGCACACATTAAGAGGTCAAAAGTTCAGTCTAGATATTCTGACCCCAATCTATATAGACGTTATGTACCAAATGAACATGTACGACAAATGTTTATTTGTTACGCGGTTAACTGGTATTGATCTTATTCTTCACAATTAGATCACAAGTAGAATAAATGTAAGGGAACATAGGTTGTCAAACTATGATATTAAACAACATCTTAAAGATTAAGCTTAATAAGCAAACATCCAAAACTTGAATTTCATCACGAACACAATCTCACAACATCGATCAAGTTCATAAGTTAACTAACACAAACTGTACAAGGAAATTTAGCCACGAATGATCATGTAAGAGCATAAACAAAGATAAGTAGGAACAACTCTTACAAATACAACTTACTCCTTACTTTGACAACTTCCCTTACTGGCCTACACTGACTTTTAGGAGTGAATCTCATTGAGAAACTCGTACTGGAGAGAGAACTCTAAAAAGGCTTGTTGTCTTGAATGATGTGTGAGATCTACTTTATATAGTGTGCATCGAATTCGTAATGAGTGTAGAACTTAACTAAACTTTCTCAATTAGATAACTCTTGGATATATTTCTATGATTTTATTTACAAAATCTCAGAGAAAATATTGTGAGGATTAGACTTTATTTGATTAATTAAGAAGAACGAGAAACTAAGGTTGAGTCGTGATATGAAAGCATAACCGCACTGAGATTTGTTGTTGGCGCTCTGCTCGTATAAATCCGTTGAGAATCCGACTTTAACTCCTCTAGGAAGTCATTCCAACGCATTTTGAATAATTAAAATCGGACATTTGACGCGAAAAATATGGCCGATGAAATTTATGGAGTTTAGTTGATCTGGTTTTAGGAAATAACAACACGTCATGTGTAAAATTTAGAAACACTACGCCCTCAGCCCTGCGCGCAATCTTTTGCTGAGTCCATTTCTTGCCTTATTTTTAATGGTGACACGTGTATGCTCCCCACCACGTTATCGATCATGAGGCCGAATTCCCTAGCGCGCGACTTTGTCTTCAGACAGATTTGTCCTTTGTCCATTACTTCACCATCTAAACAATCTAACATAGCTTCTAAATATGAAAAAAATACTAAACCATTAGTTTAAATCCTCTGAACATAAAAAAAAATTAAGTATAAAATAAATAAAATAATTCGGACTTATAACAATCTTTGCAGCCGTTACAAAAGAGAGAATTCCTCGCTTTTCAACTTCTTAGCTCCTTATGTAAACTGTGAATCGTTTTTAATCGTTAATTTATTTTCAATCAATGCATTAGATTTTTTAATTTTATTAAATAAACACATTAATTAATTGTGTTTTTATGTTAAGCAGATAAAATCAAAATTTTAACCGACAACATATCATCTACCTTTTACGCCGCTATTTAACTGTCAAATCATTTGATTTACTCATTTACCACGCCTCTTCCAGAAAATGCAGCGATGATCTCCCGTCTGATAAGATAGAAGAAATCATCTGATATACTTTTTAAACTTTTAATTTATATATTATATATTATATTTATTTTTATATAGTTGTAATTTGAGTTGTGTTTTATGATTTGAGTTAACCAATGAAATTTATCCAATCAATAGACCAATCCAACTCAAAAAATGTAACCTAAAACCCAACCCTAATAAATTAAAACAGCCTAAATATAATTTAATTAAATTTTGAATCAGATTTTGAGTTGGGTCAAATCCTTACGCCCCGCCACTAACTATGTTGTATTTCTTGTAAATACTAAAATAATAGCATCCTTAGTGCTTTTACGAAAAACATACATTCAGGTAAGTCATGCATCATAATGAAATTTTTTTAATTGAGTGTATGTTAAAATTTAACATGGCATGTTTTGAACATATTTTTATTTTGGATTTATGTTAGGGAATGAATGTGGAAGGTTATCAACTTAAGGGGAGCTTATGTAAGTTAGGAAAACTTAAGCATATCATTTGAATATTGTATTTTCATACTCACTCAACAAAAGTGAGTGCAGGCACCGAGGAATGAAATCAAGAAGCAATTAACCAAACTACCTCTCTTCCTCTCTGTCATCGTCTTCTCCTCTTCTCTCGCCCAATCTCATCTTCACTTCTCCTACAACCTTCTCATTCTTCTCTTCTAATCATCTCCAGTCTCAACATCTCTCATTCCTACCTTGGTGCGGTACCCATATCGCATCAATTTATGACACGTGTATATTCATGTATAATTATTTTACACATGAAATTGAATATATTTATAGATCTCTTTTAAAGTTTGTATGCCGTCAAAATAAGTGAGTATGAAAATAGCGCCACTTAAGATGCAAATTCACATAAACATTTTACCCTCTTTAATTAATGATTAACCCAATAAAATAATTGATTATATTTGTCATGTGTCATGTCTCATACTTTCATGAAAATTAATTATATTCAGGCAGCAGGTTAATATTCGAGGATTATTGGTAATGGACCTAATGGTGGTGAAATGTCAAATGGTCATGACTATTCAAAGCTCTTTTATATGGTAAATTTAGTAAATTTTATAATACAAAAATATATTATTAGTATCCGCATAAATAATATTACGCATATATCACTCATTCAGAAGACAAATTTTATGTATCAATTATCATTATCCAATGCCGGTACCATTGGTTGGACAGTGGGACAGTGAGGACAGCTGTCCACCCAGGTTCCGACTAAACGTTCATATTTTAATGTAAAAATAATATATTTTTAATTTTTTACAAGTCTAAAAATATGATATCTCTTAATTTTGTACCATAGCAGTTTTAAAAAATAAATTTATACCCTCAATTAAGCTAAAAAAGATTATATTTTTTATTTGTGTACCTCATTTAGTTAAAAAAAATTTTTGTACCCCCAAATTAAAACTTCTAGCTACGTCACTGTCATTATTCTCATTATTTTGAATCAAACATATTATAATATAAGGAAAAATTCTAAAAAAAAACTCTGAACTACCAATACTTACATAATTGCGTTCGAACTAACGCAATTTCTAAAAAGGGTGCGATGAAAAAAATGGACTGATTTCGATTGATGCTTAAGATCAATTTTTTTGATTTTTTAAATATAATTTATTTTATAAAATTTGTTGAAGATTATGACTGATTGAGTATGAAAGATGTCGTTTTATATATGTGCGGAAAATGGTAGTATTTATTTTAATAAACAAACAACATTATTTTCACACATAATTATATGTCTTGTGATAATATTAGCTTATAAGTGTAATGATAAATTTGATTTTAGACAATCATCGCACTTTTTTAAAAACCGGTGATAATTCTGTTCGCAATTTGGTAAGTGATATATTTATTTTTTAGATTTTCCTCGTAATATATTAATAATCAACGTAAAACCTAACCGGGCCTAAGGCCCAAGTTGTATGGAGGCCCATCATCACCTACCTTGCTTGCCCAGATTTTTCTCTTTTCTCTTTCCTCCTTCTCCAACTCTTCAGCTGCCCGCTTCCATGTCAACAAGCAATTCTTGGTGCCTCCATTGCCGTCTCTCTCCTTCCTTTCCTCTCCCAGTCTGACTTTCTCAAACCCCAACACGTATAGCAACTTAAGCCGCCGCCGCAGCAGCTAGCGGGTCTGCTTCCTCCCTCCACTTCCACTATCTCCCCCTTCTGCTGATCAAATCAGCCTCCCTCTACTCAAGCGGCACGCCGAGGGCCAGATACTGAAATCCGCTGCCACTTGAAGCTCCGCAAAGCTTTTGGGACTCTGTGATTGCCTCTGTATTCGTTCGGGTGCTGATCTTTGGGCGTAGAGTGGTCATATCCCACCCGCCGTCTCGTGGTCCATTTAGTAAGTGTTAGTGTTGTAGGCATGAGTTTTCAGGGGGTTTGAATTCATGCTATTTGAGTTAAGATACCGATCTTCCAACAGATCTTCCAGCTCGTGGCTAAGCTTGCACAGATTCCGTTGGTGACGAGTTGATCTGGGCATCTGGCTGTTGAAGTTGGAAGAGCTTCAATGGAGAGCTCGTGTGTTGTTGTGAGGTCCCCCGGACAGAAATGGATGTTGTCAGATCATCCTTTTAGCATTTAATTAATTTACTAAATATATTTTTTGGTGACCTATTCAGCCTTGTTGGGTTAAGCGTTTCCACGGCTGTAACATAGTATTGCTAGGGTTTTCTCAGCTGTGTTTGGGGTCGCAGCTTGTAGATTTGTTGGGGCTTGATCCCCTTTTTAAAAGTTATTCCTTTACTAGGATTATCAGGTTTAGTATATAATTAAGGGGGCATCATCGGCTTAGTTAGATGATCCCTGTTACACTTGTGCTGAGTGATTAGTGGAGCTGTTGAAATTTGTGATAATGGCTGCAAATGGGTGCTATTTTGTTGAGTGGAAAGAGGAGTATGTTTCCCAGGAGCGTGGGAAGCGAGTGGTGCATTACTTCCTGAAGGATTCGGCTGGGGTATCTGTCCTGGCTGTTATTGGAACTGAGAGGAGTCTTAGGCACATGTTTTATGTAGTTGCTGATGACTTTTTGCGGATCTGCGGGGAGGATCAGCAGATTCAGGCTGGTTTTAAGTGGAGGTCCAGAAGGGAGGTTGTGGATTGGCTGACGTCTATGCTGTCCAAGCAGCATCTGTTCAGAGATCGCAGTATGTGATGCCCCCACATTTGTCAAATGGTTGGTTGTTTTTGTGGTATCTTAGCTTTATAACATTTTCTTTTGCTGCAGAGGCTGGAGGTACTCAATCACAAAGTGGTTATATATCAGACTATATGGCAAGTATTTTGTGGTTCCTTAATTTGACTTCCATTCTTGGAGTTGGATTCTCATATGTCATTACTTCCTATCAGGGATGTCTTGCGAGGAGTTTTAGAGAGCAGAGTTCAGAGATATCATGGTCAGGTACTGCGTGGATGTGCGGCAAGCAGCTCAAACACTACCCTTCCTTTTGTCGAAATGGGATTACAATAAAGGTAAGCAATGTCCGTTCTTAGCTTTACGATTTTTCTTATATCTTGTGTCATTTGACGGAGTTAGAAATAATTATTTGACCACGCCTACGCTTAATCTTATTATTACTTTGATTCATCACTTATTATTGCTAATGATTTGTAATAATTGATCCGTTTGGGGACACGGGTTATCCAAATGATGCCTGTTCATTATTGCTAATTCGAGTTTCTTTGTGAAGACAACTCTTGTTCAGACTACGACTAGTAAATACTGTGAATAAGAGTCATAAATGTTGTTTTGTAACCTCATGTAATTGAGTGAAATTGCATAGCTTGTGATCTTCAATTGTTCGTTGAGCTAAGCATAAGCACAGTTCCAACTTGTTCGCAACCTGTTGTCCCCGAAACCAGTGTCTTATTTATTTTGCATTCCTTGAGCTTAGTATTGATGCTTCTTTGTTTTTCGGAAGTCCAGGTTCAATCTTTTGTGTTCATCATGGCCCAAGAGAGAGACGGCTACCTTGCGTATCTAGAAGATATGTACGAGGACAGGAAGGGGCTTCAAAAGGTGAAGGTGAGATGGTTTCACCATCATCAGGAAGTCAAAGGAGTAGTTCCCTTGCGCAATTTTCATCCAAAAGAAGTTTTTATCACACCATATGCCCAAGTCTTGAGTGCTGAGTGTGTCGATGGCCTTGCTATGGTCTTGACTCCTGAACACTATGAGCAATTCTCAGATGTGTTTCCACCAGCCTTGTCGGGCAGTGTTCATGTATGCTTCCGACAATTCAAAAGCAACAGAGTGAAGCCTTTCGATTTGAGTAATTTGCATGGATACTATGATCAAGCAATATTCTCTTGTTTGAACCCGGATTCATTTTCAAAACAAGATGCGGAATACGGCTTGGTGGACAAAGAAGATGAAGAGTTTGTTCCATGGTATGATGAAAAGAAGGGTTCAAAAAGGTCTAGGGGCGGCAGGGGGCTTGACAGATTTTCTACAGATCATTCTGGTCCAAGGAACTCCATCAAAGATGCTGACATGTGGGCTGATGATGCCCGGCATGATAGTTTCGGAAATGGACTGTTTAACAAAAGGCCCCGGTATGCCAGAAGTGCTGAACTACGTCCTTGCTCCACTCTTGCATATAGTGTGGATGATGAGATAGAAGTGCTTTCTCAGGATAGTGGGATTCGAGGTTGCTGGTTTAAGTGTACGGTGGTTGAGGTGTCTAGAAAGCAGTTGAAAGTCCAATATAATGATGTACAAGACGAGGAAGGGGGCGACAATCTGGAGGTATAACTTATGATTATATTTTATTTATGGGTTACATAGATGCATTGAATAAAGTTATGCTGCCTCAAACCACTTATTTAAAATTCAGTATTGACTGTTTGTAATTTGTATGCTGCTGGATATAGGAATGGATACCAGCTTTTAGAATAGCCAAAGCTGACCCGCTTGGCATGAGATTCTTAAGTCGGCCAACAATTCGACCTGCCCTGCTTAACAGTCAGCAAGTTAGTGACCTGAAAGTTGGGGATGCAATTGATGCATGGTGGAACGATGGCTGGTGGGAGGGAGTTGTAACGGATGTGGGGTCTGATGAAAATGATATACCACGTGTTTATTTGCCTGGTATGCATTTCGTTAGCTGTGTATTAATGATTCAGTCCGCTAATGCTTCTTCAATAGCATTACAGCGAAATCCCTACTTTCTGACATATATATTTCGTCACTTGGGATCAGGTGAAAACTTGCATTTGACTATGGCAAAGAAGGATTTGAGAATTTCTAGGGATTGGACTGGTGACCAGTGGGTTGATGTTGAGGCAAAACTGGACATATGCGCAGTTATACCGTTGGCTACCATTAACGCTGACCTTTCCATCATTTCTGTCGATCCTAAGGATGGAAGACCGGAAGGGACCCATATGCCATCTGACGATGCTTGTGTGAGTACCAAACTTCATCAGATTGAGGAAGAGACTGATGCTGTGCCTCCTTCTAGCAGCCATCCCGGCGACCTGGATCAAAACACGTGTGTAATACAATTAGAAGACCAGCACCACACTGAGATGAACAATCATTTTGAGCAACCACACCCACAATTGGAGCTTAATGGAGAAGCCAAACCTCATACCCGCAGTAATAGTAACGTGGTAGACACAAAAGCCAGCAGCCATGCCAAGGAGATTGATGGAGATGATATATGTGAGGACGAACCCTTAACTTGTGGGGAAGGCGGCCACTGCAACAATGGCGCAATGGATCTTGAAACATCCGGACAGAGCAGAGAAGCAAAAGAACTTGTGGGTTATAATACACCCTCTACCATCTATCATTCTGCTTCACATGTATGATTGTTGTACTGTGAGATTACTATCTATGCAGGCTTACAGCTCCATGAATGAATGCCTTTTGGTCCAGAATTAGGGTGGTCAAGAGGTACAGGATCGATCATGTTCTGGGTGTGTTTCATTGCTATTTTCAGAAACCTGAAATATAACATTTCTTGATCCAATAGATAGATTACAAAACCTGCTAAAATCTGTCATATTATTTGACTGAGTTTGCTTGGGGCTAATCTCAGAATTTGAGTAATCTTAATGGTCGAAATCGTAAATTATGGAACATTTGGATAACAGGAGAAGAAAATCTTCATCAAAAGCGAGCCAAGAGGATATCAGCGAGAATGGCGTTATCTTCTTCGATTTGCGCGACAATGTTCGCGACGGTTGCGGCGTCGAATTCATGCATTTCCGCCAGAAGCCAAGTCGCCATCTTCAATTCATCACCCGCCGGTTCCTTGAAGTTCAACCCTCTCAACGCCTCGCGCTGCTCCACTGTGGTGTTTGCTGCTCCGGAAGTTTTGGATGCCGAGGAAGTCGATGACGGTCCTGACACCATTGAGGTCCGCTACTCCTCTTGATATTCGTAAGTTACCTTTGTTGATGTTGTTGTCGTTTTGGTGTTGATTTTTCTAGGTTAGTTTTCAGGTTGGGAGTGGTGAAGCCTCAGGGTTCTTGCCCATGCATATTGGTGCTGATACAGATAAGGTAGTTTTTCTAAGAGACTTTTTCAAATTATGCAGACTAGAGTGGGCTTCCTAGTTGTTGGTTTTCATGTGAATTTCATTGCTAATCAGACTGGCATTGAATCTGAGAGCATTAGGGCATCCCCATTGAATTTCATGCCAACTCGCCATTTTCATAAACTTTTTTTCATAAAGCTTTAATAAGCCTTCCATCCAACTCTGTACAATTAAAAAATGCCGTATAAAGTATTTGTATTGTCCATCGACGCTTTTAACCATAAAACGCTTTATAAAATTTAGGCTTTATAGGGCGGTTTCAACCTGCAAACGCCGTATATTGTTAATGAAGCGCATCATCTATGTGATGACGCATTATGTTAGAGAGCCATATATCAACTGCCACATCTAAGTTTTGTGCCAAGTAAGTTTTATAACCTGACATGAAGCTCATCCATGAACCTTCATTGGAGATGCCCTTAGTGAATGTGCTCAGTGGACTGGAAGAAGGTTGGAACTTGGAGATAGTAGCACTGATTGAGTTGAATGTGAATAACACCAGTTATCATGCGGTTTAATTATATCCTCTGTGTTTTGCAAAGTTTGTGTTATTAGTTGGTTTCTGGAGGCCAGCTAGATTTTGATTAGTTGAAGTCCTCCTTTCGAGTCAGATGAGCATTCTCCTATCATTTCAGCAGTGTTAATTATCAGAATCTGGAAATGCTGCTCCTACAATTTGTACCTTCATTGCCTCCATTTTTTTAGTACTAACTGAAAGCAAAAAAAAGAAAAAGCGAAAATTCATTTCTTTTTTAGAAATATGAAATGATAGAATCTGCTGTTGGTTTTGCTGGAACTAGATGAATGGTATTTCTGCTCGAAGCAGACATCTTTACGAGAGGTTGCCTAAGGGATCTGTTGTCTAAAATTTGCTTTGGTGGAGTATGTATATGCTTTAGTTCAGTCTCAGGTTATTGTGCTTGCTATATTGTGAATCTCATTTCTCACTGATTTTATTTGTTTTATATGTTTGTTTGTTCTCAGTCTGGCCCAAAGCAGAAAATCAGGATTAAGCTGAGGTCCTATTGGGTGCCACTGATTGAGGACTCCTGCAAACAGATATTAGATGCAGCAAGAACTACCAATGCCAAGACAATGGGCCCTGTTCCGCTGCCGACCAAGAAGCGTATTTACTGTGTTCTCAAGTCCCCTCACGTTCACAAGGATGCGAGGTTCCACTTTGAAATCAGAACCCGCCAGCGCCTCATTGACATTCTTTACCCAACAGCACAAACCATCGACTCGTTGATGCAACTTGACCTTCCTGCTGGGGTTGATGTCGAAGTCAAGTTGTAGAACATTTCCTAAAACCTCCAGGAATGTTTGTAGCTTGTTTAAATTTTATTCTTTCCTTAATACACATCTCCGAATCTTCTTTATGTTTACTTTAAGCTAGTGAACACGACCAACAATGGCCTGGAGTCTAACAATTTTCAGGTTTCACGTTCGAATCCGGTTAATATCACACCAGTATGAATATATTGAAGGAGTGTGGTAGTTGATTCGCAACGAGTCTGACTGTCTAGAAGAGGTATGTAGTCCCCAACCATCCAAAAAAAAAACTAAGTGCTAAACTATCTGGGCACTACTATCTTAATCCATTTCACTGCAATTTTTTTCTAACATGTGATATTAGGGGGTCCATAATTGAATTTCTCCTGGGACCATCAAAATTTAGGACCGGGCCTATGCACAGGAAATATGCTGAAGGCGTACTTAAGATGATCCGCAGTGAGTCTGACGTCACTATCAAGATGAATGAAGTATATGGCCTTGTCGAACACCAAAACAAAAAAAAAACTAAAAAACATATACGCCTATAGAGTAAATGTTTATTAGAATCGATGGAAAAAAAAGGCTATACGCCTATAATATTTAATTTGGCATACACAGTATGGCATTTCTTCTTGACGAGAATTCATACCTTTATTGATATTTGAATGATATACTCCTGTTTTAAATTATATAAAAAATAAAAACAATATTTATTACATGTACATAGATAAATAAAATAATGCATATTTCTCTTTTCTCTTTTATTTGTCCCCTAACCACATTTATTTTTCCAATTTTATTTATCATTGAATAATACTTCATTCGTATTTAACAACCACAACTATTTAAAACATCATATATTAATTGTATCACCAATAATAACTTATTGTTCACTTCTATCTTAAATTACTATTTTATGCCAACCACCAGTTTTTTTTTTTATTCAAAATACTGCGAGTCAGATGGTTCTACTTGGCGACTGGTCAAAATATGTCTTTTCATTTGACTGGTGCATAAATGATTAGAGAGAGAATCCAAAACACTTTGCTTCATCGTTCCTTCGAGTCCAAATCTCATTTTCAAATCCAAAAGGCGTCTCTTTGACGATCAAATGAAATGCTGACTCCTTTCAATCTGGCCCTTCCTAATCTCCACCCATCATGGCTCTCTTCATTTCCAGGCCACTTTCTTCCTCCAGTGCTCTGCCCAAGCGTTATTATCTCCTCTCCACCACCGTTTCTTCTCTGGATCATCTCGGGATCGGGCTCAATCCGCCTGCTTTGGCTCAACCCCAGACCAAGAAGACCTTTAATTCAAGAAGGACTGCGCTCTTGGAGGCTGGAGTTGTGGCTGCTGATCACGCTGCAGTCAATTCTGTGAAGTTCCTGAGACATGGGTTGCTTGATTTTGTCGGGGGGCTTAGGCTGGCTCACACAGTTGCTGAAGCTGGAGTTGAAGAGGAGGAGGCTTGTGAGGAGGATGTATGGCGCAGGTTGCAGGATGAAGCAAGGTCATCTATTGAGCAAGAGCCCATCTTGTCTAATTATTATCACACTTCAATTTTGAGGCATCCCTCGCTGGAAGCTGCTCTGGCTAACTATCTGTCCACCAAGCTGGCTGATTTGAGCCTGCCTACTGCTACTTTGAACGACCTGTTTGTCAATGTTCTCGTAGAAAATAAGGATGTCGTTAGAGCCGTTGAGGCGGATTTGAGGGCGGTTAAGGAGAGGGATCCGGCCTGCGGCTCCTATTCGAACTGCTTCTTGAATTTCAAAGGGTTCTTAGCTTGTCAAGCGCATAGGATAGCTCACAAGTTGTGGTCACAGGGTAGGAACTCACTGGCCCTGCTGATTCAGAGCCGGGTTTCCGAGGTTTTCGCCATGGATATCCATCCCGGTGCGAGGATCGGGCAAGGGATCTTGTTTGATCACGCCACGGGTATCGTGGTGGGCGAGACGGCCGTGATTGGAAATGATGTGGCCATATTGCATAACGTGACTCTTGGCGGGACTGGAAAGATGTGTGGGGATAGGCATCCGAAGATCGGTGATGGAGTTCTGATAGGCGCGGGGGCTTCCATCCTGGGGAATATTAGAATCGGCGAGGGGGCTAAGATTGGGGCTGGCTCCGTGGTTCTGAAGGAAGTGCAGCCGTGGACTAACGTCGTTGGGAATCCGGCCAGGGTTGTTGGTGGGAAGGAAAACCCTGTCAAGCTCGACAAGAAACCCAGTCTGACAATGGATCACACGTCCAATATTGCGGACTGGTATGATTATTGTGTGTAGGAGGAGTTCATTGCTTACAGATTGTGTTTTGCATTGGAAGGCTTGGCATTTGGTTTGAGATGCATGAGAACTGAAGTTTGCTTGGCAAACCGAAAAACTTAAGATAACGAATGTGCACCTTGGTATGAATATATAAGGTTTCTTTTCAGTAACAAGATTTTTTTCCGTGTGTGATTCTTGAATGGACATGTGGATCATGGAGCTCATTAATGTAAGGTGTCATCTGTTGCGTTGCAAAGTGAAAGTGACACTCAACAAATATTCATTTGTTGCTATTTTATTTAACTTTTTACTATCATGTGATTGATCAAACTGAATGCTAGTGCATCAACAAATGAAGCAAATTTCTTATGTAGTTCTCTTTATAGTTAATCATGGTAATTCGTAAATGCTGGATGATATGAACCTCATGTTTGTATAGTATCATTGCTATTTGGTTTGTTGTCTAAGCATGCAAAATTAGATGTATCTTTACGAGTAAAAGTATAATTCATCTCACTCTTTCTCAAACTTAAATAAATACCAAAATTTCCATCACAACAACCTTTAAGTAGCGCAATCGTCAGTTTATTGTTTCTTAACTCGTTTCTTGAATTAGACATAAATTTGCTAACATCTCCTGTTATGCAATAAATGCTCTTTTCGTATTAGGTTCTTGGTCCTATCAAATACTGTTTGAATCTTACCGCAGTTTGAAACAGCGGTTGGCCTTAAGCCAACCGCGGTTTGAAACTGGTACAGGATTATTTGACAAACCGCGGTTTGAAACTGCGGCAGGACAAAGGCCAACCGCTGTTTCAAACCGCGGTTTGCCAAAAGTAGGTCATTTCAGTAAACTTTTCTCATGCTAGGCGAATAAGGAAAAAAAAATTAATAAAGGGTCAAATGAAAAAAAAACTCCTCTTAGACTATATATCATATGAATAAGTCCACTAAACATATCATCTAAACATAAATTTATTAAGCACTATAATCTCACAACATACATCACAAGTTTCGCACCTGAACTACAGAAGGGATTTAGCTACTAAAAATCATAGGAAAGAACATAATCAGATATAAGAGTATTACAATGACTCTGCTCAAACCAGAATGTTGTGCCTCGATGTTCACTGCTAGTGGCTGAACTCTTTGGTCGCAATGATGTCGCTCTAATCACACGGTTGCACTCTAAGTAAATTTAAATGACAAATGGATAATGGCTGAAGAGTAATATATGTTACATGGAGAGCTACAAAAAGTCGAGTCAATGCAGGTGTAAAACACCAGCTACGCATCGACAGGGACTTTGTTCTGGTAGGTTTCTATGGGCTCGATGAGATCCGGGTCGAACCTTTCATGGAGAATCTGCACCTGCTCCAAGAAGGGCTTGCTTCGATACTCGCCAAGGTTCTTGGCCATCTCCTTCCATCTCTGGTGGCACAAGTCTCCGGACCGGTGCTCGAGAAGAGCATCCCACTCGACATCCTCAACGCAGCATGCGTCTTGGTTGTACAAGGCCTCCACCAGCCTGTAGTCGTCGGTGCTGGCCCACTTGCCTTCGAGCACCATGGAGGAACATATCTGGTAGTACCACTTGTCGAGCAGCTCGGGCTGGCTCGGGTCTGTAACTTATCTGATATAGCTCCCCAGGCGATGTTGTCTCGCAGCATGCCGTGCTTGACTTTCTTCTCTTCCGTGGCTCGCATGATGATGTCGTTGTTGACGAGTTTAAACAGCTGCTCGTACTCCTCTTGTGACCAAGCTCCTTTTTTCAGAGTGGCCATTTTCACTCTGCGGTACGCGTCCTTCACGTGCTTCCTGCTTTTCCCGAGTATGTCTCCCAGGAGCCTCCATTTGGGGCCGTGCTCTTCGCAGAATTTGCGAATAGTCCCGAGCTCCTCCTTGGACCACTTCCGGCTTTCTGCTCTTTCGTAGAGGATATGAGCTCTTTCATAAGTGCTCCGAATCGTCCTCCGTGGGATTGCGCGGGCGATTTCCTTCCAACAGCCCTTGAGTTCAGGATTTTTCTTGCAGTTCATGATCAAGCTCCTGGCCCTCTTCCAACCCTCATCCAGATCCCTGTCCACCCCGTCGCCAGCCATGCCATGCTCGAGAATGTAATCATCGACAGCCTGCAAAATCAATGCATCTTCCTCTTGTGTGTATCGCTTGCCTTGAATTGTATCACCTTCGCTATTCAGCTTGCGATACTTCAAATATTCTGGCAGAGGGAAGACCTCCACGTCATCCGAAAAACTCACCCTTCTTCCTTTGGACTTGCTATTTTCAGACGAATCAGTGGCGTCAGCAGTCTTCTTTCTCTTCTTCGATTTCTTCGAACCTTCAACTCCATTTACCGTCTCATCCAACTTCTCTTTTCCTCCACGGTCGTCTTCGCCAGCACATCCACCTAAATGATTATCAGCAGAATTGATCTTTTTCTTCTTCATCTTTATTTCCTTGCCGGAGTCTTTCTCAGTCATGGTTTCAATATTTACATAAGACAAGTTGCTTTGATAACCATTCCCAATTCCTCCAAGAGCAAGCTGAGCTGTTTTCTCATCGCCTTTATCCTTTTTCTTCTTCTTCTTCTTATCTTCATCTCTCGCAACACTGGTCGTGACATCTTCTTGCAAGTGACCATTCACCTCCCCATCAAAAGCTCCTTCGCGGTCCAATTTGGTACTCTTTACATTGTCCTTCTTCTTTTTCAACTTCTTCTCCCCTACATCATCTTTCGCAAAACTGACTGTAGCATCTTGTTCAGAGTGATTGCTCACCTCGTCGTCAACAGCTCCTTCCACATCCTTTTTAGCCGACTTCTTCCGTTTCTTTTTCTTTTCCTTCTTATCAATGTCGTTATCTTTCAACAAATTATCCGCATATCCCTCATCGCCTGCACCATCTTTAACCTTGTTTTTTGAACCCATCTTCTTACCTAGTAAGAACCACAACAAAATCAAATTTCAAGACCCAAAACATACCACACGAACCAACAAACCAAACAGATAGCGGGACAGAAATCTGCGTCACAAACAGCTAAAACCTAAAACAACACACTTTTACTTCCATAAGCCCAAACTAAACTTCACCAACAACAAGCCATTATACTAAAACAACACACTTTTACTTCCGTAAGTCCTTGATCTCGTGAATTTGCTTAGGCTACACAATTACATTCAGATCAGTAATAAACTCTTTTTTCATTCCAAAATGATAAATACCATGAATATAAAAAATGTATCGCATCTTCTCACGATAAAAATTGCGAATTCATATTACAACACGCTATAAAATATTTCCCTGAAATCAGAAGGATTCTAACATAACGAAATGCGTACTGAACATATAAATGGCCAATGTAATCCTAGCGTTCAATCAGCACCGCAAAAAGATTACATGCATACAATTAACTCAAACACTAAGGCTGTGTTTGGTTCAGGGAAAGTTGGAAAAAAAGGTTTCCATCAAATTTTCCCTCAACCAAACACGCTATCAAACTACAAAGATAACTGCAGAACATACTATAACACAGGTGCTCGCAAATCAGTAGGATTCTAACATATAGAAATGTGCAGTAAACGTATAAATGGCCAATGTAATCCCTACCGACAACCAGCACAGTAAAGAGATGCCACGCATACTATAAACTCAAATACTTAAACTACACATATAACCGCAGAACAGAGAACATACCAAATCAAAGTAAATACATAGAAAATTACAAAAACCACCAATCAGCTATCTCAGAGAGGTAATTACTATTTCACTATGAAGAATGTTGAATCCAAATGGAGCAGATGTGAGCACCAAAAAGCCTCATCTGTAACGATGGACACTATCGCTCTCCCAGACTTGTAACTGCATCAACCGACTCAAATCGAGAAAGACACATGACTAAGTCTGGCTTTCTACCTTCAACAACAACCACCAAAGATCTCAAATACTCAAAATCACCATCAATAGAACTACGACCAGCAGATGACCAACATGACCAGCAACTTAATTGAACACATTGCGAGCATTTTTACACCGAAATTCAACAAAACAAATTGAATCAGAGAAAAATCTGGCGAAGAAACGACAAGCTAGATGTCCGTAGAAACAGGTCGCGTTCGGAGAATCGACCAGATAAGACCGAATCTCACCATACTGACGGCTTGGCTCCAATCAAGTTCAAAAACCCTAGCTATGTAAGATTGAAGTGATTCATTTGAAAGTTTTATACGAAGAGTGTTATAATGTACGAGTTAAGCCAATCCTCATCACTATTATTCAAAAAAAATTAAAAATCAAATTAAATTATTAATTTTTTTTAAATATAAAATTGTAAATCAAATAATTTTTTAAACTTTAAAATCGAACTAAAACAAATCAAACCAAATCAAGTTAAATCAAACCGAACCGAACCATCCTGAACGGACACCCGGGCAATATATATAGATGGGCTGGGCTGAGGTTTTAATTAAATTTGGCCGGGTCAAACTTCAAATTGCCAGATATATAATTGAAAAAAAAATGAAGAACTTTCAATTTAAAACGAGAAGAATTGAATTTAAATTTACTTAAGGATAACAAAAATTCAAAGTTAAATTAAATACTAAATTACGCCTAAAAATAACATTATGTGAAAATGTTACGTCATACAAGTAAAGGTACTCGTCGTCCCGACGATTCGGTTTGAAAAAAATTAAAAATCAAACCTAATTATTAGTCATCCTTTTTTAAATTATGAAACTGTAACGAATGACTTTTTAAAATGCGAAACCAAACCGAACCGAATCAAATCAAACTGAACCAAATCGGACCGGACCGAACCGAACTATACCGAACCGCCCGAAAACGTCGTACTGAACACCCATAAAAAAATTAGATATAATGAATATTTGTGATGAATCATTTTAACTTTTTCTAAAAAAATAGAGCATATATCAGTGTTCATGATTTGGATCATATCCACCAAAAATTAGGTATGGGATGGATATGACAAAAAGTAGGAAGTGACTTTAAGATGTCATAGTGCGTACTGGCGCAGCCTGTTTTCTGCCGTATCCATAAATAGACACTTTCGGTTAGCTTCTCGTTGTATGAAATTTAAGCTAGCTCCAGCTCATCATTACAGTATCATGCATGAAGCTCAATTATCCCTTCAGCTTGGGCTCTCTGTGTCTCCTTTGCCCTAATGGCCTAATCTTAATTATTCTTGTCAAGAAGCTTAAGACGAATAATAACAGCTTCTCACCCAAGCTCCCACCGGGTCAGAGGAAGGTGTTTTTGATCGGGAATATACACCATCTTGTCGGCTCCTTGCCCCATCGGAAGCTCAAAGACTTGGCCGATGAGCACGGACCCATCATGCGGTTCAAGCTCGGTTAAGTTCCCATGGTCGTGGTTTCTTCACCGGAGACATCGCCCGAGAAATCATTAGGACGCATGATATCAACTTTGCACGAAGACCCGCTTTGCTCCCTATTAAGATAGTGGCTTACAATTGCACAAACGTTGTCTTCTCGCCTTACGGACCTTACTGGAGGCAGCTTCGTAAAATATGCGCAACCCAGTTGTTGGGTGTGAAGAAGGTCAGGTCATTCCGGTCCGTAAGAGAGGAGGAGGCTGACGAGCTTATTAGCGCGATTAAATCTATTAGTGGGAGTGGCAAGGCTGTTAACCTCAGTAAGATGTTGTCGGCGATGACCTATATATGGAATAATTGCCAGGTCGGCTTTTGGCAGGAATATGCGAGCGTGGAGAGAAGTTTATAGAGCTGGTGGAGAGAAGTGTGAAGCTTGTAAGCGGATTAATTCTCGCTGTCCGATTTGTACCCTTCATCACGAATGCTTCCCATAATTACTGGATTTAAGTACGAACTCGACAAGTTGCATGAAGAAGAGCTGATATGATTTTGGAAAACATTATCACTGAACACTCGAAGAGGGAAGCGGCAACGTCTAGAAAAGGCGCCAAAGGCGATGAGGAGGAAGGCCTGCTAGTTGGAGTCCTTTTGAAGATTCAAGAGCAAAGTGATGACCTTGAGGTTCCACTGACAAGAAATTAATGCCATGAAGGGAATCATTCAGGTTGTTAGCATGCATGAGAGTATCTTCTTTGTCTGGCAAGTCCATATATATATATATATGACTTCGATCATTTTCAGTAGTGATACCAAGAAGAAGAAAAAATGTCTTCATTGTAGCTCTTATATATGGACACAGATGTGCATCTATTTAAAATCCAGAAATACAGATGTGCATCTATTTAAAATCTAGAAACACAGATGTGCACCTATTTAAAGCCAGAAACACAGATGTGCACCAGAAACACAGATGTGCATCTATTTAAAACCCAGAAACACAGATGTGCACCAACTACGACTCGGATCTGTGAGCCGACATTTGGGCGGTGAGGTTCAAGGCGCTGAGAGCAGAAACCGGCGCCTCAGCCTTGGAGGAGGGCAGCAGGTTGCTGATGTGAATGACGGGAGATGTTGTGGGGGATTTCTTCATGCGATTTGATGAATTTGGCGGTGGTGTTGCTGTCGTTGTCCTCGATGATGAAGCCGACCTTGCCACCTTTGATCGCGAGAGCGTGCGTTAAAACCCACATAAACCTAGCTCGGTAGATCTGGAGATGAAGAAGATGATTTATGAGACATAAGAGATATGGTGACAACAATTAAGGAAACAATATCTTGATTATATGTAATTAATAAAAAATCAATAATTAAACATTAATTTAAAATTATGTTGACCGTATGGTGATTTATGATTAAAAGAAATGATTAGTTCACAGTTTACATATCCAAAGTGATTTTCATTTGATCCACTCCCTATCTATATATATATATATATATATATATATGTGCAAGACATGTTCAGCACAGGAGGCGAGACGTCAGCCACGCTGGTCGATTGGGCCATGGCCGAAATGCTGAAGAACCCGAGGGTTATGAAGAAGGCACAAGCAGAAGTAAGAGAAACTCGCAAAGGAAATAAGGGGAGGCCGGGCGGATGAAGAAAATCTGCATGAGCTGAAATATCTGAAACTCATTATCATGGAGACCGACCTTCAGGCTGCACCCGCCAGCCCCTCCCTCTATTGCTACCTAGAGAAAATGTCGAGCCATGCGTAGTTCACGGATATGATATACCGGCTCACACCAGAGTGGTTGGTTGTTAATCCGTGGGCAATACGTCGAGACCCCAAGTTCTGGCATCACCCTGGAGATTTTACTCCTGAAAGGTTCGGTTGTAGTTCGATCGTTGATACGGGGCGCAATTTCAGGTAGGTGTAAGACTTGATTTGGTTTGGTTTGATTTGAACCAATTTAAAAATCAAACCGAACCATAAGTTATTGGTTTTTTTAAATTGAAATCGTAATCAAATCACTAACCCTCCAAATCGAATTTGGTATTCTTCAATTGCTCGACTTGTAATTTCAGGTATATTCTGTTCGGAGCTGGAAGGCGGATATGTCCCGGCGTTGCATTTGCTATTCCGAGCATGGCCCTCCCCCTCGCGCAGAAGTTGTTAGGGGTGTAAGGGTTTTGGGTTGACCCAAAACACAATCCAAATTAACCCAATTAAAGTGAATTCGGATTAAGTTATTTTATTTGGGTTGGATTTTGGATTATAATTTTTGAGTTGAGTTGGTCTTTGAGTTGTATAATTTGAATTCGGGTTGACCCAAATTGTAAAACACAACCCGAATTACAAATATTTAAAAAATAAAAATAAATATAAAAAAATAAAATTAAAAATTAAAAAAATTAAAAAATATTTTTTATTTTTAAAAATTTATAAAAAAATTAAATTTTTTAATTCCATTTTTATTTTTTTTGGATTTTTGGATTTTTAAAATTTTAAAATTCTTTATTAATAAAAATAAATGGGTTGACCCAAATTCAACCTGAATTAAGAGTTTTGAATTTGGGTTGGGTTCTTTTGGATTTGGGTTGAGTTATTCTATTAAAAATGAATTTGAGTTTTGAGAAACCCAACCCAAATTCAACTTATGACTCATATTTACACCCTCGTTGTATCACTTTGACTTTGCGGATATTTTTTTAAAACATTTTAAATATAAATTACAAAATGTTATTTCCACAAAAGTCGAGGTTAGACTCAGTGGTTCTAGGAGGACTGCCAGCCAGCCGACTCAACGGGTCATGTAGGAAACTAAAGACCTGCCCTACACGATGGGACTCCCTTCAAAATTTCGCTGGCTGAAACGTTTCATTTCCTTACTACCAAAACATTTTTTATTATGAATGGAATGTTGGTTTAGCAACTTTAGATATTGTCTAATGATATCAAGATTCTAAATTTCGAATCATAGTGATATCCCTTTACGTTTAAATATGTTAAAAATATATGGGAGCTGATCTACAATGAGTATGGACATTAGTGACGGGATGAATAACTTCTTACCATCTTAAAAAAATCTCCCATCACAGACATGCAAAATTAATGTTAAAAAAACCCAATTCTACTGCGGATGCTTTATTCATTTGATTCAAAAATCATTCAATCTACTTATATATTTAGCTATACAAACTCAAACTAGTTTTGGCTACTTAAAAAAATCTCCCATCACAGACATGGGAGCTGTCCGGTTGCTGCGTATTAAATAAGTATGCAGCACTGGTTGGCCCTTGCGGACCCTCCTGATACAACTCATTACAAAACATACACCATAAATATATTATGGGAATCGAAAGGAAATGGATACATACAGGCATGGGACATATTAATTGGTATCTACTATGAAAGTATGTGTGTATGGGGGACTTCCAAGGATATGTCCCAACCGTCTACTCAAACGTTGTTGAATTTTTTTTATTTTAATTGAATTATATTTATATTATGACTTTATAATTTATCCCGATCTCAAAATGAAATCGGGAGAAATTATAAATTCAAGATATATGACACGGCCAACACGTGTCATACATCTCGCATTCACATCTCACATCAAACGTGTATATTTCTCTAATAAATAATAACAATAAGACTACTAAAAAAAACTTCCTTCAACCGGCAGTGGAGGAGGGTCTCCTCCTCTCACATTCTACTGCCCCAATTCCAGACCTCCGGCCTCCTAACTTCAGACCACCAGCCTCCCCACTCAAGCCCTCCCCGGGCCGCACAGGTGAAAGCTCGCTCTTTCGCCCAGCTCACACAACCATTTCAGTCCGCAAAAGCCTGAATCCCTGTCCGTAGGGTGTTTCGGTTGCCATGCGCATGGTGCAGTCGTCTTTTGCCGAGCCAGATTCTTCCCCTCCGACTAATCCCGCGACGCATTTGTCACCTCCAGATCCCGCCACCTCAGCCCTCACCGCTTGACCTTGCCTCTGGATCCGAAGATCTGCTCGCCGGAAAGCTCGTAAGTCGGCCCTCGCAACGCAAGGCTTCTCCTTCCCGATGCAGAATTTCTCCTCCCTTTGCAGGTCGCTTCGATCATCCCCATGGTGCGGGTTTCCTTAGGTCGACCCATGCTGCCGCTAGATCTCGAAGATATCAGCTAAGTCTTGTCAAGCTTCGCGTCCCTTCCCAGATCTTATCGTGGTTCAGCCGGATTTGCTCGTTCCCCCGAAGCCCAAATGTGCCCAGGCTTCAGAATCCTCCCCAACCTGTAGAGTCCAGCTCAGGCCCTTCTGGGCCAGTCTAGTCACGCGGCCCAATCCGTATAGGCTCTATGAGTCTTTCAACAAGTAACTCTCTAAACCACTTTTATCCATGTAGGTGTCTTCGCCATAAGATCCATTTAGATCTTCTAAAAAAATGTCTCTAATATTATATTGAATTTTAGCTTGTTTAATTGGACTATATTCTCACTTTGAATCAAAAATCTAAATTTGTAATTCATGTTCAACAATCCAATACAAATCAACTATTCTTCCTTCTAGTTAGCGATGTGGAACATTTCACCAAGTGACTTCATATTCAACAAATTCAACTCAAATACAGTCTAAATTCATCTGAATCAATTCAGATTTGATATATTATTGATATTTGTACAATAAATTCAATTAAAATCATGTTTCAGTCTAAAATAATACAGTTTAATCAAAATCAATCAAAATATATTTAAAAAAAAACTTTACACACAAATACATTTTATTTGTAAGCTTTTATGTATATATTTGTGTTTTCCAACATTTTAAAATGTTATAATATATATATATATATATAAAGAATTTATTTCTTCAAACAGTTTTACCCAAACGGCCTCTCGCCACAAGCCCCACACAAGATCCACAGTCATCTAACCACAACACCAGTTGACCCAACCATTTATATCACTTACAAAACATCACTTACAAATTGAGACAGATAATCAGAAAATAAGAACATCTCTGAAACAACCTCACAGGCTTATCTGTCCTCCAGCAACATTCTTACAATCTGTTCTTTCTTTTCCTACACTAATCGATCTCATGTTTACAATTTGTATCACCCTCTCCACACACTGCTCAATGCGAACTTGGGCGCCGGAAAAAAAAAATACATTAACTATTTCCTCACCTCCATATCTCATACTCCCTCCGTCCTCTATTACATGTCGTTTAAGGTTAATTTGAGTAGATTAAGGTGAAGTTAATGCTAGCGGTTGAACAAATTTAATGAATGAGTGGTTGATGTTTTTATAAAAAAATTCGTGCAAAAAGTAAAATTGGTAGATGATTACTGGTGGAGAATGTTTTTTTTATTGAATATGATAATGAAGTGATTAATGTTTGACATTTTAAGGTAGTTGTTGACATTAAATACGCATTGAAAATTGTTAAATGACAAATAAAAGTGGACAAAAAAATTCGATTAAATGACGTGTAAAAGAGGACAGAGGGAGTAGACTATATATATACCTCGGAAAACGCAAGCATCCTCATCTTAATTAGTTGCCCAATTTCTCATGCATCTACTAAAACTAATCATCAATCATGTAGTCATCCTCCATTTCCTGACTTTCATCCCCCATCCACCTCACCAGAGGCGGTTTCATTGGGAGGCAATGGGTGCAACCGGCTCCATAATCACATTTAAAATACTTATATCCATGAAAATATAAAATTTATATGCTAAAACATAATTTATATACATAATTTTAACTATATTTTTAATTTTTCTTCTCCTAATTTTATCTAAAATTTTAATTATGTAATTTTACCCCTCGAAAAAAATAATACTCACTTCCCCTCATAACACACCTGCCTTCTAATTTAGCCATTCATAGAATAAGTCTCATCTTTAAACTCAAGTACTTCATCCGTCATCTAATACATGTCATTTAAGGTTAATTTGAGTAGATTAAGATGAAGTTAATGCTAGCGGTTGAACAAATTTAATGAGTGGGTGATTAGTGTTTTTTTTAAAAAAAATTGTTTAAAAAATAAAATTGATAGATTATTATTGGTGATAATGATTTTTTTATTGATTATGATAAAGAACTGATTAATGTTTGACGTTTTAAGGTAGCTGTTGATATTAAATACGCATTGAAAATTGTTAAGTGACAAATAAAAATTAATAAAAAATTTTAATTAAATGACATGTAAAATAGAACAAAGAGAGTATAACAGTATATTAAATTTTATTCTAAATTTCTAATGGTGTACCTAATTTTTTGTGCAATTAAATAAAAACTTTCGGTTCCGTCCCTAATATTAACGTTGTTATTACGTATTAAAAGCATTCTCAACTGTTTTACCGGTTTCTTGTGTCGGTTCCACATTTTTCATAAAAGATGCTACTTACTTTGTCGTTGTCCGTCCCTGTTCCTGTTCCTGTTCATACAGGTTTGTATATGTGATTATAGGTCGAATATTGTCTAACACTACGTGGATAATAAACATTATCATTAAAAAATTATTATATGGATACGTGATGAATATTCATTAATTAAAAAAATATTTTATTTTAATGTGTCACGCAATTAATCAAACTATGATGTGACAACTATTTAATAATTAGTTCAAAATCCTCATTGACCATGTTTGCCTAAAAAGAACTCTTTCCCCACCAAATTATTCAAGGTAAGATGTTTCGCCACTTTTTCTGTTGGAAAACAAATTATTGCTCACAAGCTTACTAATAATACATAAAATAAAGTCAATGAAACGATTAATAAAAAGACGTGACTAGTGAATCACACTATATATCCAACATAATTTGTTTTGCAGAAAACCTAGTCCTGCGACCTGCCGCAGTGGCGGAGTCATTGAAGGGTCATGGGATCGGCCGCTTCCTCAAATTCTATCTAAAATATTTATTTATATGTAAAATAAAAAATAAATAAAATTTATATATAAAATAAATAAATTTATATACTTAATTTCAACTAAATTTTTAGTTTTACCTTCCAAATTTCATCAAAATTTTAAATAAATAATTTTGCCCCTCTGAAAAAAAAAATCCTTAATCCGCCACTGCCTGTAAATCTGCAACAGCTAGTGTAACAAAATTTTGCTAGCATCCTTTGAAGATGATTCGATTCTCATGTTTCAAACTCCAACAAACTAAAAAATCTCTTAAAAACTTCTCCGATAAACTGTTGCAAGTATATTAAATTTATTAAGATACTCAAATCACTCAAACAGTTCGTTTACACCAATTGAAATAACTTTGTGAGACAGAATTTTATTGCAGGTGACTTACTCTCGGATTCATCCATAATTTAAGTTAACAAACTTGCATTACTTCACTAGGTGAAGAATCAGTCATGTTATCTTTAGAGATATAATAACAAGAATGACTATGATTCTATCAGACATTAATCTTACAAAGAATAAGATCCAGGGCTGTCAAGACATTTGTCAAGACACTTTAACAGTCATATAAAATTACATCACTTTGGATATGATTAATCATTTTTCAAATAATACGTGTACAAATTAAATACAACTACCCATATTTTAAACACTTTAGTATAAGATGGATATAGCTCGTTATATAAATCTATTTACCAAACAAATTTTGTTCACATTTATTCTAATGATTTTATATTTAGTTATTTTCATGACATAGCTTGTTTCTACTTAACCTAAAGAACAATATCAATAGTTTTCTGCCCAAGTTTTACTATCAAAATAAAATAAGCTAAGTTACCAATGACCCGTTACCGGTTAAAGCTTAGCTGTAAATTATTTATCGGCTAAGTTATAGTTTAACTTGTCAGTTAAAAAATTTATCAGTTAGGGTTGACGTTAGGTTACCGACTAACCTATTTACAGACTGACCTGCATATTCATTTACCAACTGGAATTTGGAGAATGAGAATTGGGAGAGACTTAGTCGGGGCCCTCTCTTTCCCAATTTCAAATGGAAGTATATTATTTATGCATGGGTTGAACTCCATTAAAAATATGAAAATCCGTATTTAAATTTTTTTTCATAACACTGAAGCACTCCAAATTTCAATAAAATAAATTATTAATCACATTTTTGAAAATTTTGTTTTTCCTTTCAATTATCCCAGAGTGACGCACATGTATTCCTCTTATATAATATTTTACATAGTTTTCGAACAGAAAGATGAGTAAAATATATGTTCCCAAATAATGAGAGACAACAAATTTTAGAAGTTCAAAAGCCTCGCCTTCAGTGAATTTTAAAATTCTAATTACTCAGTTCGAATATATAACATTAAGGAGAAATTTTTGGATGGACACAGTCCGCCACGTGGACTGTGATATGGTTGTGTCATGTATCATTTTGAATAGTCAAAGTGACATATGATGGTTTCTTATTGGTTGTAAAAAAATTGTGACACTTTTCAATGCGCCACGTGAATGGTCAAAGTGTCACATGACACCATCTCATTGGTGGTCCACCATCCACGTAGTGGACTGTATCCACCCAAAAATTTCTCTAACCTTGAGTGACAATATGTTCAAAAATATTTTTCAATTTTTGCATTAATTGAAATTCACTTAATTTAATTTCACTGTCCATTTTCATTTATCAGTTAATCAAAACTTAGTTGTCAACTTTTATTTATCACTTAACAATTTCAATATTTATCTAATTTTTATATCTTTACTTTTAAAAGCCAAACATTAAAAACATTATTTTAATATTTCATAAAACATTATCTTGCGCCAGTATTAATCCATCACATTTTACACGAAATTTAAAAATAAAATTAAATACTAACCATTGATACTAATATTTTTTTATGCAATCAATTTTATATATTAAAGAACATATATGTGTAGACAGAAAAAATATAAATTTAAAGTGGACCATTTGTAACAAGTTGAGCATTTTTAATTGTAGCTATGCGTGGCAATGTTTCAAGTTGGAATCGGGGCAGGACGACCACCTATTTGAAGAATGGTTAACAGCTAAGGAGAAATTTTTGGATGGATGTCTACTTTCAAAAGTCAAAATGACACAAGATATTTAATCATTGATTCATATTTTTTTTTTTTACTTTTCAATATCACATGATGGTTCCACACTGATGTGTTTATATTACTATACATGATGGACTATGTCCACCCAAAAATTTCTCTTCGAAGTGACGCTGTGTTTTTACTAAACCCTACGCCGCACACATGATTCATTCATTCATTTTTGTGGCTGCTTTTGGATTCGGTTCTTGGCAATTAAAGAGGCGCACTCTGGACATGTTACCCTAGCCGCTCACGGGGATCGAAACTTTTGGGGCAGACGCATTGTTGGGCAGCTCCATCCAAGTTTCGTGTTTTCACATGTTCGTGTCACTATAACATTTGTGTCACTGGCAGCTGGACCTCTCTCATCCCATCCACTCCCATTATTTATGCTCTTGTCACCTGCACGCCGTGCTTGCCATAATGAAGTGTGTAGTTATTTCCACCCAACTACTACTTTGCCAACCACAATCCTGACAGCTACCCACATACTCCCTCCGTCCTCTAATACATGTCATTTACGGTTAATTTGAGTAGATTAAGGTGAAATTAATGCTAGCGGTTGAACAAATTTAATAGATACTCCGTAAGTGGTTAACAATTTTTTGAAAAAGTTCGTGCAAAAAGTAAAATTGGTAGATGATTATTGGTGAGGAATGTATTCTTTATTGATTATGATAATGAAGTGATTAATGTTTGACATTTTAAGGTAGTTGTTGATATTAAATACGCATTGAAAATTGGTAAGTGACAAGTAAAAGTGGACAAAAAAATTCGGTTAAGTGACATGTAAAAGAGGACAGAGGGAGTAGTACTCACTATTCCAACATTATCTTCTACTCCATCCGTACTATATTATATATTGCTTAAGGTTAATTTAAATAGATTAAGATGAAGTTAATATTAACGGTTAAATAAATTTAATGAATGAGTGGTTGATGTTTTTATAGAAAAATTTGTGCAAAAAGTAAAATTGATAAATGATTACTGGTAAAGAATATATTTTTTTATTGAATATGATAATGAAGTGATTAATGTTTGACATTTTAATGTAGTTGTTGACATTAATATGCATTGAAAATTGTTAAGTGACAAGTAAAAGTGGACAAAAAAATTCAGTTAAGTGACATGTAAAAGAGGACAGAGAGAATACTTAGCTTTACCGATGAAGTTTATGTCTCAGCCTGATTTGGCACGAAGCTTCCATAGTATGACACAGATGACAATTTCATAAATTTTATGTTTGCTAGTTGAAAGTGTCATATAAATTCTAAATTTTAGACGGCTTTTGCAAGTTAAAAATACCATATATGGACTATGCAAACACTTTATCAGGCGTGTTTTTAGTTGTAAGTGTCGTATATTGATTAGGATTTCAATTAAATTAGGTCGGGTTTTTTAGGACGTTTTAAAGTTAAAAACGCATTATATACTTCTACTTAAATTTTAAGATATTGATTATAACTGTTGTATAGATTGATTAAGAAATTGATAATTAATATATTATAAAAAGTATAAAAATTATGATAAAACAAGTAGATCCATGTATGGATTTGTATGAAAAAATTATTGAATATGAATATAAAATTTATGAAAATTTTGAAAAACAAACCTAACTTTCATATTTATATCCCCTAATATTGTAGCAGTAAGCCAGTAACAGTATGTTAGTGCTACTTAGGCATCTTTAACCCATAAACCTGAAAAGCAGGTTCATGTCATGTCACGTGTGTTTTGTGTCATGCCAATTCACCGATTTCATAAATTTTCTTTTCATACGTCTATCTTCTATACTGGATAAACTTTCATACAACTCTGTACATGAACCCCACTTATCTTATAATATTTTTATATTTTTTCATATTATATTCATTATCAAATTTTATACGGTTCATATAACAGATATAATTATTATTTTAATAATTAATGATAGCGTTTTATATTTACAAACGCCATATATTTTCCATGAAACACATCATCTGCGTGAAGCAGCATCATGTCAGAAGAGCATAAACAATCGTCTACAATGAAAGCTTCATGTCAGATAAGCTTCATACTCTATTATAAACCTCCACTATTGAACCTCCATTAAAAAAGATGCCTTAAGTCAGAAAACCTCTCACTTTAGTCTTCTTTCTCCGGCTATGATTACATTTAGTCAATGTGGACCAATTAATTTTAGCTGACAAGATCCAATACTCTAGGTAGTGCAGGTGGTAGTTAGATTTCTTAAGATACTCCTCATTAGCTTAACTATGCTGATTAGCTTCAACTCCAATAATGTTGAGTTTTCTGTAGTGAAGTTAATGCGGAATATTGTACATCTAATGACCGTGTTTGGGCACTTGGCTGAGACTAATTAGCAGATTAGGTGTGATCATGGCAGGTCAACAGCAAGAACTGAAGTAGCCAAGCTATAAAATAACTGCGTGGAGACCATCTTCTGCTCTCCACCAAGACACTGAACGACACTGTAGTCCTCATCCTCATGGAGCTCTCAGCTTCTTCAGCTTTTGGCTTCAGTGCCTTCGCCGTCTTCATATTCTTCATTCTCAGTAAACTTAGAACCCAAACCGTCCCTCTGAAGCTTCCGCCAGGCCCTCCCAAGCTGCCTCTCCTCGGAAACTTGCACCAGCTCTTAGGCACAGTGATCCACCACAAGCTCACGGAGCTGGGCGAAACGTATGGGCCGATCATGCACTTGCAGATCGGTGAAGTCCCCGCTGTCATCGTATCTTCTCCGGAGATCGCCAAAGAAGTGACCACCACGCATGACATCAACTTCGCCCGAAGGCCTCTGCAGCTCTCCGGCAAGATCCTGACTTACAACTGGACGGACATCGCCTTCGCTCCCTACGGCACTTACTGGCGGCAGCTCAGGAAGCTGTGCGTCACGGAGGTCCTGAGCGCAAAGCGCGTGCAGACTTACAGGTCCATAAGAGAAGAAGAAGTGGGTGATCTCGTGCAAGAGATCTCCGCCAAAGCCGGGACGCCGGTCAACATGAGCGCCAAGATATTCTCCTTGACGTACGGGATAACCGCCAGAGCGGCCTTCGGCACCAAAAGCAAGTACCAGGAGGAGTACATAGCCATAGTGATGGAGAGTTCGAAAGCGGTTGGTCTTGCTGTCTGCAACATGTACCCTTCGTCGAAACTCCTGCCGCTGATCACCGGATTCAAGCACAAGCTGGAGAAGCTGCACAGGGAAGCTGATAAGATTCTCGAGAACATCATCGTCAGCCATCTGAAGACCAAATCGTCGAGCGCAAGCGCCGATGCAAAGGAGGGTTTGCTCGACATTCTGTTGAGGATTCAAGAGACTGGTAATCTTGAAATCCCCTTAACCAGAGATAATATCAAATCAGTCATAGCGGTAAGCGTTGCCGCACTTTGGTATTACTCTTCAGTCTCACAGTGACAGTTTGACCAAATAAATTAATGTCTGACACGTGTCAATTTGAAAACATGTTTTTTTACACAGGATGTGTTTACGGCTGGGAGTGAAACATCCTCGACGACGGTCGAATGGGCCATCTCGGAGATCGTGAAGAACCCTAGAGTGATGAAGAAAGCGCAAGCAGAGGTGAGAGAAGTTTACAAGGGAAAAGAAAGCGTGGACGAAGAGCGTCTTGACCAGCTAAAATACTTGAAACTGATCATCAAGGAGACGCTGAGGCTGCACCCGTCGCTTCCTCTCCTACTCCAAAGAGAAAACGCCAGCCAATGCGTCATCAAGGGGTACGACATACCGGCCGGGACCAGGGTGATGATCAACGTGTGGGCGATCGCGAGAAACCCCAAGTACTGGAAAGAGCCGGAGAAGTTTGTCCCGGAGAGGTTTGCTGATAGCCCACTAGACTACATCGGAACGAATTTTGAGTATCTTCCGTTTGGCGCGGGTAGAAGGATATGCCCGGGCATTGACTACGCCATGCCCAACATGCTGCTGCCGCTGGCCCAGCTGCTGTACCATTTTGACTGGGAGCTGCCCGGTGGAGTCAGAGGTGAGGACTTGGACATGAGTGAGTCGTTCGGAGTGACAGTAAGAAGGAAGGATGATCTCTACTTGGTATTCAAACCTCACAAGCACACCAATCTCTCTAACTGAAAAGGTCTTTGAGGTTTCAGTTTTAGAAATTTCATACAAAAATTTCATACCAATCTCTACTTGGCATTCTGTGTATTATTTTTCATTTGTCTTACAGTTGATCTTTGATTTCTTATACATTGTAATGGTGGTCTGTGCTTCATTGATCTCATTAATAAAAAAATATCGTCTGACTAAGGCTGTGTTTGGTTTAGGGAAAATTATAGGAAAAGAAAAATTTGATGGAAAGTCAAATCTATCATGGATTTCATCATATTTTTTTTTGTTTGGTTTAGAATAGAAAATTATGTGGAAAGTTTCAAAACTCCTTTTAATTTACCTTCTAACTTTCGACATAATTTTATTTCCTTCATATTTTCCATTTAAATCAAACATTGAATTTTACCAATTTTCCTCCATATTTTCCTTTCCACTAAATTTTCCCTAAACCAAACACAGCCTAAATGAACATTGCCGGGAAACCGGAGCTCGCACCAATTCGACTCCCAATCTTGTTCTGCTAACTATGATTTGAACCTCTCTTGCAGCCTTGCAGGAGGGCAAAGGAGGAGTTGCGCACACTTGGATGACTATTTTGCATGCCCACAAGATGAAATGGAAGTAGCTATATGTACAAAATGTTGGTAAATTTTTTTTTTAACGATTCCATTCACTGTCTGTTTCATATACCACTTGGTAGTAAGTTCTTAATGGTAGGACTAAGCCATTTACCATATGAGATGTTGGATGTTTTAGGTTTTTTTTTTTCCTTATTTTCTCTTTTTCTGTATTTTTCTTTCTAATCTATCCTATTTCTCTATTTTATTTCCATTCTATACCGCCAATATCATATGCGGTAATTGACAGACAAGTTGAAGTAGGCTATTTATCATGTTTGCAGTTTCTTTGGGGCCAGCACTCTAAATTTTTTATCATCAAAATCATTAATTTTATTTGACTGTTTTGGTTAAACCGCGTATAACATTCATATTTTAGGATTATAAACTACACGGACAAAGCAACGATCTTTCTGAAGCTATCTTTCTTCTCCATTATGGATTCGAGCCGGAGGACCATCCGGAACCCTTCGAAAATGAGCACTAAGGCGATGCCGTAGAAGAGACTTGATGCGTGGCTGACCGGAAAATGAGCACTCTAAATTATCAAGAATCACGTCATAGAGAATCATGCTGATTGCTGAGGCCAACAATGGTAAGTTATATAGGACCGCGACAGGGATGAGGATAAGAAGGCGGGAGAGCCATCTAGTTCGCTTGAAAGCATAGGACAGATAATACGAACATGTCCGTGCGGACAATGGCGACCAAGATCTTGAGTTGAGACGAGAGAGGTGGTTTTGCTATTTGAATACGACGAGGTTAATGGAGGCAGCCGCATCAACAACGTTGATTGCTCGTCAGAGTCAAACTGCTTCTTATTGCCGATTGGCAGATCGAATTGAGAAAAAAAAAAAAAAAGAGTCATGAACCATTAGCACAATACCAAACACTGTTTTTCCCCCACTTACTTGAAGACTGTCGTGGATCAGCAAATTTGCTAAGTGAAGATATCACACAAAATTTGGTATCTGGCTCTGAAAGTGATTATAATGGTGGCATCAAGCTATGTTCTATTTTTATTCTATCGGGGGAGGTACAACATCTGAGAGATCTGTTCACAGGTCACAACTAGGACGCCCAGAGAGCTTTTGTTCAGTGTTCTTGACATTTGTGATGAGGAGAATAATATATGGCTCTTGCTCCCAAGTAAATACAATAGGAGCTGCTTAATATCTGAAGGCAAAAAACACAACAAAAGAAAAAATAATCTGAGAAAGCAGAAAATACAGGCATCCTATGAAGTCACAAAGACTGATCTAATGACTACGACAAGTAAAACTGCTGATAAGTTCCAGCATAGTGCACGGTCAGTGTACTTGAGCATTGCTTTAATATTAAAGTCAGAGACATGATTCATGGGTTAATGTATAATGAAAAGAATACCAGTCTGCAGAGACATGTTTGTTGCACCAGCACGTATAGATTTGGATTAATGAAACATCCACCATTGTACAATACTATCTATGATGCATATCAAGTTACCTTATCATGTATTTTGCTGCACTTGCCGATGCAGTTGAAGAATCCAATCAACATAGCCATTGGTGCCCCCGACCTGGTCTTCCAAGAGATTTGCAAGCAAAAAGTAACCTTCTCTAGGCTGTTCACCTTGCCTTACCAGGTGGCACAACTGATAATATGATGGGTCATTCTCCCTTAGTGTCTTGAGTAACCTGATCAGCTTCCTTGACATCTCATTATCTTGCTCAACAAGAGTCACCTGACCATAATCAGCAACCAAACACAACCAAAAAAATAAAAGTCAGCCTGCTTATATTAAGGATGGACAATAAGATAGATAAAACTGACATTCCCCCTTTAGAAATATCCAATTGATTGTTCATTTCAAAGAATTTATTGGAATTTTCATCCCTTATGATACTCATTTAAACGACAGAATATGTGAATTCTACCCTTGATAAGTCGGCAGCAAATTCAGGCCCTAGTAGATTTTTGGCAATATCAGGTAAGAGCGTCCTTCCAAACCATATAACAAAACGGAAGCCATCGTCGTAAACATAGAGCCCTCCTGAGTCGAGACTATCCATAGTCAACGGCAGATTTCTCAAACTGCCCTTCAAGTCCTTATCTTGAGACCCCTATAATACCAAAAATTTACGTTGTTCAGGCATAGGAACAGAAAATCAACGGTTCTTCAAAGTAAAAGTGGGGAACTAATCTCCATTTCTTGAAATACCTTGACAAGATGCTCATCAATCCTAATCAGACTAGGATACAAAAGCTTCAATAATCTTTTGACAGGTAATGTCATCATGGTTGATCCGGCTGCACAACGCTCGTCAAGCTGTGAATCAGCATAGCCTCCACGCAAAGGTGTTGACTTACTTAATGCTAGACAATACAGAGGTAGGTACTTCAAAGACTCAGGATATATCATCCTGCCTCCCAAACGATGCTGCACAGCATACAGATTTCTGTATTCTTTTAAAGCTTTAATCAATCTTGTCTGCAGTGCTGTTCGTGCATCCTCCAATTTATGGGACAATGTTTTCTCAATCGCTGCATTATTTTATCAAGTGTCATCAAAACTACAGGCCAATATTGATCAACTTCACAATGAAAGACGGTGCATCAAGAAACATACCAAGTCTGGCAAACAGGGAAACAATAGCACCAGTATCAGCCTGGCGATACATCTCCCCAAGATCTGTCACGACAGGGACTGCTGCTGTATGGACTCTGATACGCCTTTCTCCAGAAGATGAAGTATATCTTTGTTCGTCAAGGAAACCAAGAGATTTGCAACACCAAATAACAAATGGATACATCTTCATAGAAAGAAAAAGCAAATGAAGAACATGAAAAGTTTTCACAGAAAGATATGCCAAGCCTGAGAATTGGATTTGAAAAATGACTTTTTGTGACAATTTGAAAAACAAGACAACTCGACTCAGTTGCAGAAGAAGACACAAATAAGAAGAAATGAAAATATTTAAGAAAATCAGTTATTGAATAAAAGGATACAACAAGGCAACTTGGAAGTAAACAGTTTGAGTAGTGAGTAATGTTTCCTCCAGAGATAATTGCATTGCGTATGCCTTATCACAGTCTACAGCTGGAAGTGCTAAGAGATCCGTCGATCTTAGCATGAAGTTTCCATGGTATGATGTAAACCTAACACCTAAAACCACAAATCGGACCCCCAAGTATTAAATGAGCGACAAATGCAGAGCAAAAAGTGCAAATACAAGGTAGAATTCATAGTAAGCAGATAAAAAGAATAACCTACCTTTCCCACATCGCACTCGCATAACAGCTTCCCAGGCAGTTTCTCTAGTGAGATCCCTGGATAACTCGTGTCTCAACTTTTCTCCATGAATTGACGAATGAAAACTAGGGTAATAATATACTTGTCCGCCAGTATACTTTGCCAAAGTCCCTAGTCCAATGAACAAAAATATATGAATATGAGTGGAGGTCTTTAAAAAGATAAGGTGTTACTGGCAGGAAAGAAGAAATAAAAATCGATATCCTCTACACCGATCATGAAGTGATGGTGAGCGACAGACAATATATAATGTCAAATGCATGCGCGACCATAACACTTTTGAAAAATTAAATTAAGTGCAAGCAAATGTTGAGTGCATACCAAGTGAGGCAATATCAATGTACTTATCACTAAACGCAAATATATCCACTGCTATTTGGTACTTCGTGAAATCTGCAGCCATTTGCTTGTAAAATGGATCTTCTGCTGTCCTAAGGGCGTGTTCTTTATCAGTTCCATACACGCGAAGGTCATCCCCTCGCAGTTTCAAACGCCCAACACCAAGAGATGGTAGTGTATTCTGGAATACCAACAATTTACCACCCAGCTGACTCTGCAAGAGGAGAGAGGAACCGATTTAAAAGTAGTACTAGAATACATTAAAGCCTTGACTTCAACAAAAGAAAATAATATATTAACTGTATACCAATCATAAAATACTCATATGCTGAACCTAAATAACCCATCATAAACATCACAGAGAAAAGTAATGTACTAAGTACTAACCATAATCAGGAAAGCTGCTCTTAGTGCAGGACCAAAAGCAGATTCCACATTCATGTTATCTTGAAACATTGAAGGCAGGCTATCCAAAAATGTCTCCACAACACTTTTTGACTCTGAAAGGTTGACAAGAAGATCATCTGGCAATGGAGCAAATACATCATCGAGATCTGAGACTACCATCATCTGAGGTTGAGTCAACGATGACTGGTTCAACATGAAAAAAGACAAAATTAAACGAAGTTCTGAAAATTGATTGTGTGCATATTTGGTTGAAATAAATAATAACTACTTGCCTTCATGTTATAAAAATGTATTGTACTGTCATAGGTTATAAAGCCAATCTGAGTTCTGGGATAACCAGGTAACTCGTCCAAACATGATCTTATTGTCCGAGCCACTGTCTGCACAATTGGGAGAATATTAAAACAGAACCATATTTGAAGTTACAAGAAAAGATCAGTTCTAATAGCAAACAATAATATCAACAGTGCAAATCTCTGATCGTAGTATTAAATGTAATTAACTGCCAACTAAAGGTTTGTCGATGTCAAGGATATAGTAACCATGACTCTCAAGTAAAGCGGAACAAGGGCCATCAATGATAACGATTTTCAAATGTCTCTCAAGTAAACATGACTAAAACATAACCATGACAGATGTACTAACCTCAAGCATACCACTTCTAACAGCTGATACTGAAACATCGATGAGGAAGAAGTACAATGGTGGCATAGGTGGGCGAACCATATACTCAGTGGGAGCAACAAGTTCCACGCTGCCCTTAGTGAGCTCAGGTCGCTCATCCAGATCAACTCTTCGTCCACTGGGATCCAAATGAGCAAAATACTCACCGGGGACTGAAAAAAAATGTAAAGATTAGAATCACCAGCTGAATAGGAAATTCAAATAATAATGAGAAGATCAGCAACTTCTCGGTAAAACAGGCTTAATAGCATTAGTCTACAAAAACAGAATCCTAATATCTCAATGCCAGATACTGTCTCTCTGAGAAACCAAAGACAGTTGGCTAAAATTTAATATGGTATCAAGCTGTTCTCGAAATGCACATAATTAATTGATTACCATCATTAAGCAAAGCGCAGATGTTACAACGCCACTTTCTTCCACCATCTGTAAATGTGACATAAGGATTCACATAGGTGCGGCACCTTCTGCAACGTATTATCCCGCCAGGCGAAAAATTAACTATAGGCACTTCTTCCTGCGACAACAGTCTATAAGCTAATGCATTCTTTTCCACAAAGCACCAGACGTAAGAAAAGGTAATTATACAGTTCACTGCCCAGGACAACTTGTAGTAAAAAAGCCAAACATGTGTTTTGGTCCCCCTTGCAAAATTTCACATAATATGCAAAATACTTACCCCTTCTGGAGCTTCTGCGAGGGGGGACACAACTGCTCCAAGAGGCAAATGCCATCTAGCACCCAGTGACTGAGAACTAGGCATTGCACTAGTCGTAAGCCGTAGATATCTGGAATGGCAGTTCATAGGGTATGACTCAGCAAATGCATTTGGCTCCTCATCCCCCTCCAGTGGCCTTGGCAATGCCTTGGGATCAAGCCCTGGATCCATTGAACCTGGAACAGAGCCAAGGGACAGTGAATTGAAGTCTTCTACCAAGCTTTGAACATTGCCGGTAGGAGGTCCTGACATCAAAGGTTGCAAGTGTTCCCTCGGTTGCATGCCATAGGGAGCTGAAAGAGGTGGTGTTGGACCATATCCAACCTTATTAACTGGGAAAGATGGTCTTGTTTGGGGTTGTCCATAGCTCCCTGGCTGAGACAGAAAAGTAGATTGCACTGGGGGAGGTTGTTGGCCTGCGCCAGATGGAGCTGGGTATCCAGGCATAGAAGGCTGTATGGGTTGTCCCAACATAACTGGAGGGGCATTTCCACCCGATGAGGGATAGTTTACAGTATGAGGTGGTGATCCCATGGGTACTGTAGGTGGTTGTTGAGAATAGAGTGGAGGTGGACCTTGACCAGCAAGCGGTCTTGGTGGAGTAAATGTCGGTTGCCCAAAATTGGCAGGTCGTGGGATTGCCTGAGCTGTGGAGGTAACAGGTGGTGACGGAAATCGTTGGAATGGAACTCCAGCAGGTGAAGCATATGGTGATGGTGCATTTGTCCTAGGTGGTGGAGGAGCTCTAAATCCTGCATTTTGTGGTCCAGTTGTGGGAGACTGAGAAGAAAAAGGTGTGCTAGTTACTGGCGGTGCAATAGGTCTAAAAGCAGAAGCTTCTGATCCAGCCAACGGTCCAGATGATAAAAATGGTGTCGTCTGAGGAGGTGATGCAAAAGGTGATGCCACAGGCCTAGCAGGAAACGTAGGACGACCAGGATTTTCGGTTCCCATGGGATTTGAGTTCCCAGGTCTTGAACCTGTAACAGCTAATTGGTTTAGATTTCTACACCTCATAAATGGTACTCATAGTAGTGTGACCAAAACAGCAGCTTCAGTACATTGACACACTAAAAGGCGCGAGAATACAACAATAAATCACAAACAGGTATTCTCAGATTCTTCAGCCCCATGCTTAAGCACCTTCAACCAACTAAGTAACACCTCAATTTCAAATCTAACAAACAGAAAACTGAATGTCCTTCAAAATATACCATATGACTACTTTAAGACTTTTTTTGCAGCAACGCATTGTACCAAAACAAGCAATCTTATGCTTATTTTACACACAACACAATTTGAAGCCTCAATCTTGTTTCTAACCCTCGTAACCTAAGAAACCAAGCACCACCCAGCGAACAAAATTTCAACTTGCAAGCGCCCAAATCAAAATTCAACTCAAAACCCCTCCACTACACAAATCGTACCCAGCGATCCAAAACGAAACCAAACATTACAGCAATCTGCCACCACAATAGAGCACGTATGCGATCTGAAATCATGAATTACCTGATCAGTGATCTCCCTGATTCGAAGAGAGAGAAAGACTGATCACAGATTGCGAACGAGCCGTTTGGGAGCCGTTCGCCGCCGCCGCTGCTGCCGGTTACTGAAAACTAAAATCGAAAAACTCTCCGCGAATAGTCAAAGTTCACCGGATACTCAATTATTCACACAAATAAATAAAAAGCCCTAATCGACCTGCGATTGGTGTGGTGATGTGAACGGGTGAGAGCGAGAGGTTGGATCCGGATGGATTTGAGCACGATTCGAGTCTCTGAATCGGATTTCTATGCATATCATATGACTTTGTGTTTCACTCTCTCTCCAAACTTTGATTCCACCACTCCGTCATCACAAACCGGGTCGGATTCGGTTTGGGCCGGATGCTAAACGTGCCCAGTGGACTCTGTTCAGTCTCAGGCCCATATAACTTGAATCCTCGTCCCAACTGAATTCTTATTAGCAGGTAAGATTTTTTTTTTTTTTTAGTTTTTTTATTTTGAACCAGGGAGAGTACCCGTCGAATCGACGGGTTCGGTTCGGTTCGATTTGGTTCGTAAAAATTAAATTCTGAATCAAATTATTAGTCATCGGTTTTTTAAAATTTGAAACCGCAATCAAACTATTAACATTTCAAACCGGACCGAACCTACCCGTTTCAAATCGAACAATTTTTTAAAATTTCAAATCGAACCGAACTGACTGATTTCAAACCGAACCAACCGATTTTGAACCGAACCGGTTCGATTCGGGAGGGGGAGCATAACCGCCGGGAGCGCGACATCCTATAATGTTATTATAATAGATATAAACACATATAAAATATTTACATATTATAGTTAGGCGTGTAAATATGGGTTGAAAATTGAATTTGAGTTGAATTTTTCATAACCCAATTTCATTTATAATAAAATAATCTGACTCAAACTTAACCCAAATTCAAAACAACCCAACCCAACCCAAATTCAAAATTGTTATTGGGTTGAATTTGGATCAACCCATTTATTTTAATAAATAAAGAAATTAAAAATTTTAAAATAAAAATAATTTTAATTTTAATTTTTTAAAAAAAATAATTTTTTTAATACTTTTATATATATATATTTGTAATTCGGATTTTTTTTTACAATTTGGGTCAACTCGAATTCAATTTATCCAACCCAATGACCAACCGAACCCAAAAAATACAACCCAAAATCCAACTCAAATAAAATAATTTAATCCAAATTCAATTTATTAGGTTGGGTTTCGGGTCAACCTGAAATTCTTACACCCCTCATTATAGTGATATGTATGTATTTATAAAATTTATTTATTCAAAATGTTGAAGGATCTTGGGTCGGATAGCAAGGACTTGACTTAATAACAATTCATTATCGTTCCAAATGGTGATTCCACTCTTATTATTCTATTGGCTCAATCGCTTTGTCTTCTTCCATTACCTTACACAATGTGTTTATATGCACCTTCATTCAATGATTTTTCTATTTCCCCAACTTCTTGCTCATTCAAAACTCTCTCAAATTTTTACCCAATCATCTTGTCATATATTTTTGAAAATAATTGGTAGCCAAATATGTCGATTATACTACTAGGTTCTACCAACCAAAAATCTCTCAGAAACTACAGCCTTGATATCTCTTAATCCTAAACTCTCTTCTTCTCTTTTGCACATTAGATTGAGTCAGGCATCATTGTCTTGTATGCATCACATAAAACCATTGCAACTCTCTTCTGATCAGTTCAATAATCTCCATGAGACTTGTGCTTGTTCTAAACAAGCCAGATTGCCTTTTCCATCAAGCTTTTCACACATCTTACTTATTTTATTGGCTATGCCCAAATTTTTCACATAATTTTTTTTCCCTCCAGTTTTCCATCTAAACCAAACAATGAATTTTACTAATTTTTCATCAAATTTTCCTTTCCTCCAAATTTTCCCTAAACCAAACACAATCTTAGAATCTAGCATATATTCTAAATTTTTAATACATGTTCAACACAGGCAAAATAACTATAACTCTCCTCTCACTCCTAGCATGTATAGGACTCATCATGAAAATCTAACAAGCTTGTTATATTTGTTTGATGTATTACAAATACTAACAATTTTTTTTATGAAAAAACACTCATCATGACAATAAAAAATTTAACAAAACAACTGAGTGTTGTAGACATCTAGTCATGAAAATATTTCAAATCCAGAATTTACTTTGATTCTAATAATAATTTTTATCAATCAGAGAATTTTTTTTTTAACTTTCCTCAACTTTTCTTGATCTTTCAATTTCCATTAACCAAACAGGGTCTAAATATATCTGTTTTAAAACTCATACTTTGCCAAGCTAAAATAGAGTCGAAATCTATGTAAAACTAGATCAATGGAAACAAAGTGTTTATTTTATGACATACATAAGTACATGATTTCCCTATGCGGTCATTCGTGAGGTGCCTGTAACTTTTTATACATACATTGCAAGAAAATACTTGTATCAAGATTGCGACAAAACAGAAAGAGTCATCAATTATTATCATTTTTTCAGTTACGGTTTGAACCATCTAAATTGTCAAAAAATGATGTAACAAAAAATTAGACTGATTTTATAAAATAAAATTTACAGGTGCACTCATAAACTAATATTATTACAGAAATCAGATACGTATGCAAAAAATAAGCTGTTTTGTCATCCATTTAAATAACATTTTTTTGTTCGCATATAGAAAATGAGATTTTTTCGTACTCAACCGACCATAATTAAACAACATGCTAAACTAATCCGATTTTTTTCATCGCAGCACCTTTTTCGACAATTATTTAGACCGTAACTAAAGAAACGGTCATAATTCAAACCCTTTTTTAATGTCTTTTCCCCTTTTTGTTAAGGAGTAATATTCAATCAATATGATATGTTACTATATGTGTAACAAAACTTGTATTGTAACTTAGGTTGAGCATTTAGTACTAATGAGTTACATTCAAACACATAACAGTTTTGTGGTACCTATAAAACCCATCTTCTTTACTCACTAAAGCACCAAACTCCTCCTCTGAGTTGCTACTTCTTTCAACTTATTATTCATTGTCTATCATCCAACATTGTTACAAACCTCGTCCGAATATGACGAAACAGATCATACAAAACGCCACCGCATCGGTGATATTCTCCGTGTGTCTGGCTATCTTGTTCGGACTGAGCCATGCTCGAGAGCTACAAGCCGATGCTCCTGTTTATATCGATGAAGTCTTTGTGGAAATAGCACCGGGCATCATTGAGGAGGTGGTGGGAGGCCAGGCCCTGGTGCTCGATCCACTCCGCTGCTGGGCGGCGATTGGGGATGTCACAAGTTGCATCTTAGATTTCTTGAAAAATCTCGGGAACCGCAACTTGGGCGGCGGCGTCAGCCCCAGATGCTGTGAACAGTTTGGCGCGATCAGTGATCAGTGCTCGTTCAATGTGCTCCCCTTTGACTCTTCCGTCTCCGGGAGTATCAAGAGCATTTGTTCTAGGCTGCCTGCCCCTCCCTCCCAAGTCTTATAAAAGGAATAATGCATACACTATCTGGTCAACTTGAGTATTATTTCATGGATATGATCTGAAGTGTGAGCATTGAATTTTCATCAAATTCTGATTGATTATAATAAAAATACTTTTTTTTCTGTGATATTTTCCTAGCTAAATCCGAGAATAGATTCAACAAAACGACAATGGGAATGACAAAATAGACATTAGCATTAAACTCGCTTTGTAGTATGTATTAGAAATAAGATGACATTATTAATACTATGGTGATGTAAAACTGTATCTTTGTAAATGCGTATTAAAAATATCTCCTCGGATATTATTTATACGAATATTAATAATACACGTATAAATAATACGTTGTACCAAACGTGCACTAAACTTAGACTGAGCTGTATTGTAGTCTATAACGTTCATAGTTTACTTGTTAAACTTACGATCTTAGTGTGTTTTCAAGATGAATAAAGCATCATGTGTAAACTATTGATGTATCGCAATTACCAAGATTGAGTGAACAATTGAACATAATATAACATTTGCAAATGCATCATTATCAAATTCTCTTCTTTAGCAGTCTTCCCTCCCACATCGATATATCTTGATCAAAGATAATTGTTCTTGAGTTTAAGAAGTATTTTGAAAGAGAGAGAAAGTTATGAAAAATTGACCGGAAGAATGATGCATAAAATTTTTGGAAAAGTGGAATGACATCTTGAGGAATTCATCTGATTCCTTCACACTCGTCCAAATCAGAAAGAAATGAAATCCCTTCTAACACCTCGAAAAAATCTTTTTAAAAAAAAACTCAAAAACAAATAAGACATAAGATTCTTTTCTCACTTCCTCTCCAAAATTACACTCAAAAACACTACATAAACTTCACCATTTAAAAATTCCAATCTACTATTGACAATGTTCATATTTGATTGCTCTTTCTTGTTTACTTGGACTTGAGCTTCTGACATCCTATCATAAACTTTTAGGCTGTGTTTGGTTTAAGGAATGTTAGAGGTAAAATGAATTACTCCTAAAATCCATTTTATTTTCTCCTTCTTTGGTTTGAGGTGGAAAATTTTGTAGAAAGTAGTAAAATATTTTTTAAATTAAAAAAACTTTCCTTCAAATTTTCCATATAACTTTCTAATTAGTTTTCCATCCTCAATTTTCTCTAAACCAAACAAAAAATTCTTTCAAATTTTCCTTTCCCTCAAATTTTTCCTAAACCAAACACAACCTTAGCAGCCACAACTTCCCTGTTTACTCTACCGTCTCCAACTCAGTGTGTCCCTTTGTAAATTGTAAGCTTCAACTTCTTATATATTCACTTTGTAAAGACATTCATTCTACATCTAGAATACAATGCGGTTGTAAGGAGTCGAGTGCAAGGCCCAACTCTTCTCCTAACAGCAACTTTTCAAAACCTTGGACTTGGAAATTAAATCACATAAATAAATTAGAGAAAGGGTCATACCCCAATGGCCTCCACAGTCCATACTAAAAAACCTTCAATGACACAAAACAATTTGATCCAAATTAAAAGGCTCTTTATTACTGACGCAAAACAACATATCTGTAGCTTAGGATTGGTGAGTCTTGGAATGAGGAAGGGTAGCTCATGATCTTAGAAGGAGCAATTTACCCATATCCAAACGATGTGGGATAGAACCAATTTCAACAGTTATATTGGTTGGGCATGATCTTGGTGGTGTGTGCATATATCACTCGTCATTCCCTTCAAAAATAGTCAAGGCTACATATGTTGCTGTTGTCATGCTAACTAATGGCCAAAATATCCTTCATATGTTCTCCCAAAAGGTCTGTATGATCTTCAAGTCTGGTATGAATGCATACTGAAATACTAGTTTTTCATTTCTACTAATGGTTTCTGTTTCCTGTAAGCAACCCAGAAATCAAACGAGATCTTGGAATACCGCAAACTTAGAAGCCCTTCGCCTTCTTGTAACGAGGGTGTCTGGCCTCTTTTATCTTTTTTTGTTTTTTTGTTTGTTCGAGCGAAATGTTTATTAATGATCAACTTGGTTTCCAGCAACTGTGATGATCCCCTGCTTCATCCTCACCAGGTCGAGCTCCAGTTGCTGCACAACAGACCTTGATTTTTTTTTTTTTAAAAAAAAGTTTTTTTTTGTTTTATGTGTTGATCGACAACTATTATCCATATTTAGTTAAAAAAATCTTATATTTGACACACGGCATGTCTTGGAGCTAGGGCTGGGCATAATTCGGCCCAAACCGGAAACCGAACCGGACCGAGTCAATTCGGTTCGATTTAATTAGTATTCAGTTCGGTTATTAAACCGATTAGCAGAATTAGTCTTTTTATGGTTCGGTTGTCGGTTTTACCTAATTACATTTCGGTTGAACCGAAAACTGAAACTTAAGGATAAAATCTAACTATTATTAAACAATTTTCTAATAATCAGATTCAGTCCAAGTGTCCGACAATCCCGATCCCAATCAATTCGTCACCGCACCTCCTGCTGCCTTCATCTTCATATGTGAGCTGTCGTTCCGATTTGGCAACTACAGTCGATTTTTAATTTCATCTGAATATCTGATATCTGTTACGGATATTTCTCGGAAAAAATTTCAAATTTAACCTATTAGCTTCGTTTACTATCAAATTTACCTACTTACTTCGTTTGTTTTCCATTCTACCCTACTTTTTAATTTTCGTGGTCGCGTACAACGAAGTTAATACGAATATTCATGGTTCCAAACGACGAAGTTGACACGTCTCCACTTGTCACTCGATCACCAGCCTATCTGGCTATACGTGGCATCTTCGTTCTTTAAAACGACAAAAATATTTTGTATTTTCGTTGTCCTAGACCACGAAATTGCCTTATGACAACTTCGTTGTTTGAAAATGCAAATTTGTTTACAAACTTCGTCGTTTCGGAAGACGAAGTATAATCCCCAAAACTTCGCAGTTGAAACCCAACAACAATCCGATAACTGTCAGCATGGCGACCTCCTACGACGTCGTTTCCCCGTTTCCCATGAATCTATCGGACGAGAATCCGCAGCAGCAGCAGATAGAGCCATGGCAGCAGTTGAGTTCGGAAGAAGGCAAGCTGCAGGACATAGCCGACGCTGCAACAGGATATGTTGATCCGACGATGCAGTTTGATCAAACGTGCGACGGAGGATCTGAGCTGTTGAATTGGCAGCAGCAGATGTTTGGATTAACTTCAGCAGCGGTTGATAATGGGGATTGGAGTCAAGCGCATTGGTCAAGGTCAAGCGCATTCAACAAATTTCGTGGTTGGGAACAACGAAATCCGTGGTTTCTAACTGTGAAGTTTTGGGGATTATACTTTGTGTTCCAAAACGACGAAATTTGTAAACAACTTCGCATTTCCAAACAACGAAGTTGTCATAAGGCAATTTCGTGGTCTAGGATAACGAAAATACAAAATATTTTTGTCATTTTAAAGAACGAAGATGCCACGTATAGCCAGGTAGGCTGGTGATCGAGCGACAAGTGGAGACGTGTCAACTTCGTCGTTTGAAACCACGAATATTCGTATTAACTTCGTTGTACGCGACCACGAAAATTAAAAAGTAGGGTAGAATAGAAAACAAACGAAGTGGGTAGGTAAATTTGATAGTAAACGAAGCTAATAGGGTAAATTTGAAAATTTTCTATTTCTCGATTAAATTTGAAATTTTTAAGAGAAGTAGGGTTTTCATATAAAATGATGCTACTAATCTCAGCTTGTCGCCCATTGCCAAATCTTAACAAGAAGAAAGTCAGATTGAAAGTGAAGGCTGAAGATTCGCATTTTCCAAACCTTAAACATAGTATTATAACGTGTATGTTTGAACTGTCAAAAATTACTGCAGGTGCTTACTGCCTGGAAATAAAATTGGGTTAACAATGTGTGTCTAATTGACATATATGCCATCATTTTGTGGGATTTCAGCAAACAGTTGTTATTTCTGCTAGTGGGATTTCAAATTCCTTGCCCCTTGTGAGTGCGAGTGAATCTGAAGTAGGAAGAAGCTCATTCAAAGAATCGTACAAGAGATAAAAGACATCTAAAGAATGCGAAGAGGAAGTTCCTGATCTTGATCTTTTGAAGTGGTGGAAGACTCACAATGTGAGATTTCCTATACTTGCTTCAATGACTCGTGATGTTTTGGTTGTTCCTGTGTCGACAGTTGCATCTCAGAATCTGCATCCAGCACCGGAGGCCGTATCATTGATCCATTTAGATGTTCCTTAAGCACGGAAATGGTCGAAATGCTTGTTTGTTGTCAAGATTGGCTTAGAGCAGATTCAACATCTGTTTCAATGGAAGAAAACTTAGACCAAATAGATGTAACTGATACTAGTATGTTTTTAAAATTGTATAAAGAGTTTTTTTGTTTGAATACTGCTCATATTTATTTTTTGACGTGGCAGATGAAGCACTGAGGAAAAATGTCTAGCAGCTCAAGTAAAGCTGCATAACAGGTTCAATAAACACAGAACTGAGTTTCTGAGTTTCATCATATCTGAGTTTTTTTCCAGCAAAATAATTCTTAGTTTCATCATATCTGAGTTTTTTTTACGTGACAGTTACAGGTGTCAGGTTCCAGATCACAAATGCACTTCAAGGTTTCACGTAGAGCAAGATAAAAGATTAGGTGGCTGCTACCATTTGATAGGCTACTGGCTGACTACTGTTTTTCATTTCTGTCACAATTGTAGGTTGAGCAGTATAGGTTTCCACTTTCTAGAATACTTTCATTTATATTTTCATACTGAAAAATTTGCCCGCTGGTCGGTATTGTTTTAGCAATTCAGCTTGATTTTTATATTTGAATTCTCTGCACTTGAAGCCTGTTGGCTGCATTTGTTTCACCATTTCAGCTTTTTATTAATTTTATATTGATTTGTTTAATTAGTAATAATTACTTTCTAAAATTTGCCAAACGCCAAAATTTTTATTCAGCTATCAGCTGAAATTTTAGCGAAAAACACTTATCACTGATCTACTGCTGACCTGCTTTTTAGCGAAAAATACTTACGACTGATCTGTCGTTGATTGGTCGTTTTACTTCTACTGATCTGCTTCTGCTATATGCTGACTGCTGAGGGATACTGGTCTACTATTACTGCTACTTATCTGTTTCTGTTATTTGCTGACTACCGAGGGACACCGCTGACAAATTCACTAGCAGGTGTTGCTGACCTGCCCTTTTACAGTTCTAGCATTTAGCCATTCAGGCATTGCACAGATTTTGCTTTAGTTCAAGTTTTCCAATAGCTCAATCAACACAATTACATAACAAATATAAATATACCATACAGAATAGTTACATCCTTATTTTATTGAGAATAAGAAAAACTTCAAAAATGTACAAAAAATTCCGGTCTTTCAGATACAATTTATGACACATTGATACAAGAGTTGAAGCTAAATTTATACATTAGACCTGTAGGAGCTCAGAGCTGACCGGATTCAAATTATATAAATACAACACTACTG
>NQLW01000051.1:485026-501328 GCA_002312845.1 Kalanchoe fedtschenkoi | reverse complement strand
ATATTATTTATATATAATTTATTGTGAATTAAATTTTATAAACTTGACCAGAATAAAATAGGAAATTATTTTTGTTAAACAATATTAAATAATTTGATTAATTCGATTAATCAAATTAACCGAACTCACATATACCACTACCATTAACTGAATCGAATAAACCTAATATTTATCGAATTTTAAACGAATAACTAATTTAACCAAACTGAATAAATTTAGTTAGAATATTTAAATTCGGTGAATCAATTTTGGCTGAACAATACTCTCCTATAAACCTTAATTACTTTAAAGTTTATTTTTACAATCTAAATGTTTATGCAGCCATGCAGTTTGAGCTTGGAAGGCCACGTTCTATAAGCAAAAATTACCAGCTCGAGGTAACATTCACTCTGAAAATGAAATCTAAATAGAAACTATATCATTCTTATGAACAAATTAGGTTGTACTCAATTAGGTTGAGGTTACATGACACTTATAATAGTAACCCTATAAACAGATTTATTAAATCACCCCATATATCGCGGGGCTTTACCTCGCACCCCCAAGCCCTTGGGCGTCCCCCCAATGGGCTAGATATCGCTTCGTTCCGCTTTAACATCTGCTTGTTTATCTTGTATATGAACTATACCAACAAATCTCCATTTTAGCAAATATTTTACTCTTTAGGAGGTAAAATCGCGGGGTATGTCGCATCTCAAAATAGTATGGGGTTCCTGCTCTTCTTGCATGTGAAAACATTCATTAAGTCCAAACAATATTTGAACTTGTCTGTAATAACCAGCTTGATAATCATATCGGCTGCAATATTTGAACTACAAATCTTCTGTAACAGTATCTCACAAATGCAATCAATTCTCTTATCTTGTAAAATCTCACATCAATATGCTTAGTCTTAATCGATGGATCATTCTGTTGGCTGGCAAACACAATATTATGTCATGCAATACCTTTCAAGTATCTCAAAATTAAAACACTATTATGAAGAAAAATAAAAGTGAATTGTCAATGAAGTGTTCATTGGCTTTACACCGTTGATACTGAATCTGTCCAGTACCCTCTCACATTTCACGATATCATCCTCAAAAATGAAAGTGATTTGTCAATGAAGTTCTAATTGGCGTTACACCGCTGATATTGAATCTGTCCAATACCCTCTCACATTTCACGATATCATTCTCAAAAGAAGTTGGCCATCTTCAAGAGCAAAAAGAAGTAAAAATGAAAGGAAACAAAGGTAAAAAATATAAATTGGTGAAAAAATAACTATACTTAACCGAACAAACAAATACAATAGGAACATAGGATTATACCAGACCAGGGATGAAGGATTCAGACTTCTCTAACTCTTACAGGATCGAGTACAAATTTTCATATAAAAATATTCAGAATCCAATTAAGAATACTAGACCAAAAAGGGAATTGTCAATGGAGCAGAATATACCATATTCGACCGAACGTGCAATTTTGCGCCTGCATACTCACTGAATATGTCTCACACACATAATAGGAGAATTCGATAAATGACCATGAAAGCAGGTTGCAAATTGCATACGCGTAACCCAGTAAATTAGTAAAACAAGAATCAGGCAATCTTAACTCTAGACATTTTAAATAGAACCAGCGATATAAGAGAGTTAAACTTCCTAGTTGGGTCAGTGTCTTCTACATCTGTTCCTTCACATAGCAATGGACACTCAAACTTGCGACAACCTTGTCTACAAGGGAAGAATAGGGAGAGACAATGAACCTCAGTATGATAAGTTGATTTTAAAAACTAATGAGTAACCATTCACTGGGGTTAGCAGGTTTGAGATCACCTTATCGCTTCTGGCGTCCGATGATTTAATTAATGTGCTTCCCCGAGGAGTATGTACCGGAAGGTTGGCATAAATGATGAGTTTATAAAAGGTCTCGTAAGCTGCCAAGCTGTTGTGTTTTCAAATGATTAGCATATACATTAGCATCCGAGGGTCTTTAGTATGCTATGAAGTCTGTGAACTACTTCTGGAGGATCAGCATATGATCCTGCAAGGTCAATGGAATGGTATTCCAGTCCTTTCCATTGCGCAATCAATTGAAAATGCGGCCTCCTGTATTCACTGCTAATAATCTCTAGAATTACTGTCTTTGGCACGGCGGATACAATGTGAGTAAGACCTGCACCATGAGCACCAATAATGACAGAGGCATCTTGAATGGCCCGGAGCTGCTCTTTCATGGACATATGAGCAAATAATCCATTTACAAGGTTCACTGGGCAGTGCAAGTCATCTGGAAGCCAAGCTTTGATCGCATCAAATACTTCTTGTTCATTGCTCAGCCTTGACTCAACTTTACCCCCATGGCGTGGGTGAGCTAAATAATCTTCACGGCGAACAAACAGAACATTATGACCTGAGAACGACCTTTTCAAGTGATGCCTGTCCACTGGGAATCCAAAAGCTGCTCTAATCATTTCCCCAAACTCAGATAATCTTGCCGTTTTCCGCTCATTGGGATTTTGCCACAGATCTTGTGCAGATGCTCCCTCGCACTCTATGGATTCAGTCAGACCCTTAAAAAGTGGTGTTTCATATCCTAATGGTACAATAATAGCGTGACGAAAACAAACTGGGCCACTGAAATTTTTGGCATATCTGAGGCTTGAGAACAATGCCCTCCATGTCTCTTCCAGTTGTGTCTACAAAACGTCAACAGGCAATTAAGCATCAATTAGAACACTTGATATTCCAGAGAATGATATATTTCCCCCGCCCAACAGTGACAAAATGCAATTGAGTAAGACTAAAAAAACAGAATACAAATGAGCAGCTAAAACCGTGGAATATAAAAAGAAGTCCCAACCTAAAACATCGAAAGCTTGCTTCAGAGAAAGAGAGCAAGTGCAAAAGCTAGTAGTTACATACACACCTCGCAGTGTCCGTCCACAAACACCAGATGGGGGCGATAGGGCAAGCCAGTAACTCTAGATGCAACATACGAACTGTACCAATCTGTAATCGTATGGAAAAGGTTTGCATACTCAAAGCGTGTAACCAGAATCGCCGGCTCCTCTACCCACTGCCAGTAGAACCTTCCATGTCAGAAATATAACAATCACAACAAGGATATATCAATAACAAGCCAAAGCCTGAAGCTGCTTGACAAGAAAGACATCTGCCCTACCCACAACTAAAAAACCCAATTAGGGCAACACAACAACACCTCCAAACAAATCTGTTGATGCAACTGAGTCCCTCAAACAACACAACTCTCCCAAAAGAATACATATTTTCGATGCTGGTAAGTTGCACTATACATTCAGTATCTGATGAAGAATGCAGTACAACTAGAAATTTGATCCTACTACCGTATCGAAGCCCAAAATGTTGGAGGAACAGGTAACCAGATAAATGAAAAACAGCAGCTTTTCTGTAATGGCAACTGCTAATTAAACAATATTTATTGAAGAAGCAGTCAATGCCAATAAATTCCACCATGTCAGGAGCCATTACCAGGCTTTTTTTTTCAGCTGCAACACTCCACATTTACTGACAACTAATAAACCTAGCATCATGAATCGACCGGGAAAAACTGAAGTAGAGCAAATCGAAATTCCGAAGCTCCAACTAACCTGATGGCATTCAAACTCCTTGCCGCCAGCAACTCGGATCGAGCCGATTAACTCACGCATCGTGTGCCTCATGATCTGCCCTTGCGGCACAAACTCATCCAACCGATCATCTACCACCAGCTTCTTCCCCCGTTCCCAAACCCTAACTTCTCCGCCGCCATCCACATCAAACGCGCCAGGTTCGAAATCCGGCAGCTCCACCTCCTCTCCCCTACCGATAACCTCCCGCAGCTTCTCACCGCCTCTCGACATGCTGATCTTCTCCGGCCACATCCTCACCCTCCCCCCTTCGCAAATCGAGCTACGCAGAGTGTCGCTGTAGTGGCACCTGAACCATCCACCACTTCCCGACCCCTTACCTCTCGATTTCAACAAATCGATCCGGCGGGTGAAGCCGTTGCCGAAGTAGGCCTCGCAGGTGCCGAGTGAGACGTTGGGGTTTTGAGACCACGGTAAGTAGGAGGGCAGAATTGGCCATGGTTTCAGCACGTGATGCTGAATGTGAACTTCGGGAGTCGAATTCCGCCGCGTCTCCGGCGGGGATTGTTTGTCGGCGGTGAGGCGTCGATCGTGGCGGAAGAGATGGAAGTCCGGGTGGGACGAGAGGTACACGAAGCAAGAGATGAAATTGAGAGCTAACAGCGCCACCACGATCTTCAACATCGACAGCTTCATCTCTCTCTCCCAGTAGCTGGAAATGCTTTGCTTTTCCTATTCGGAGCTGTTGAGGTCAGTGGAGCAGAAGATGGAGAGTGGGGTGAGTGATCCGCTGAAATTGAGGTGTACGATTCCGCTGGTTTACACGAATGGAATCATGACACGTGGAATTGAATGAAGCAGATCGCTGACACGTTGGTCAGTTGTTGGATTCGGTGCAGCAGTGATCAGATGCGATGCGCATAAGCTGGTCCAGCCAATTACATGACTAGATGTTTGACTCCAAACTCAGCGTTTATAATTAGCGTGTGTGAATTGATTTAAGGTGGTTAAATAAATGCATCTGCGATGCATAATTAACACGGCCACATAATTAATCACCAAGATTAATTAACCCTACTCAAGAAGGCTACTCAACACTTGCGATTTCCAAACATGTGCTTTCTCGAATCCGTTGACGCCCTTCTCGAAATCCTCAATCGTCTGATCAATCTCTTCATCAGTGTTCATCACAAATGGGCCGAATTGGGCCACGGGGTCACCCAAGGGTTCACCGCCCACCAAAATGAACCTCAAGCCACCTTCACTTCTATTCCACGCCTCAAGCCCATCTCCGCGGCCCAATAACAGAAGCTGGTGAGCAGAGGCGGGAGAAGACGATGAAGTTCCGAAAATACCCTCACCTTCCAACACATAAACGAATGCGTTGTACGACGTGGGGATGGATTGGTGGAGGTGAGAGCCTGGAGGCAGAGTGACGTCTAGGTACACGGTCGGAGTTATGGTGTGGATTTGGGACCTGGCTACCGAGCCCTGGCATGCTTGTCCCGATATGACCCGCACTTTGATTCCGCGTTGAGTCGTTTCGGGGATGTCTTGGCTCGCTATTTCTTGATACATGGGCGCAATCCTGAAACCATTTCATCAAAACTAAGTCATCAGATAAATGTTCAGCAGCAAAAAAAAGTGTTAGCTTTAAGTCAGTGGAGGACATTTTGTGTGTGGAGGGGAGGTTGATCCACAGCTGGAGGCCTTTGTGGACGGCATGAGGCGTCGCGGGCGTTTCTGAATGGATGATGCCTCTGCCTGCGGTCATCCATTGTAGGTCACCTGCCTTGATAGTTCCCTTATGCCCTTCAGAGTCTTCGTGGCTTAAAGCTCCCTGCCACCACACAACAAATCCGCATATATAATTTTTGAAACCGGCCAGTGTGGCACCATATCTGGACATTCATTCATTGGTGGTTGTGCGGACCTGCAACATGTAGGTCACAGCTTCGAATCCTGGTAAAGTCATTTGAATGGTGGGTCAGTGGTTTGATCAAAACAGTGATGAATGGAGTTGAAGATGGTAAGCGTGTTACCTCTGTGGGGGTGGTCGAGGAATCCACCAGGAGCTGAGACTGCACACAATCATAAATTGAATCAACATGGATTTTAGTGGCGGAGAGAAGCATGTAGAGTTAGAGAGACCAACTTGAGAATTCATCCAAGACAAGAAAAGGGTCGAAGTATTTGAGGTCAAACCTGCAATAAAACAAGAGCTAAACGACATTAGTCCCCATACAATACGACACCAGACGGGAGAGGAAAACTCGATGTATACCTCCCAATGCTTCTTCTGACCACAGCTCCGGCCCCCTCTTGCTGAGGCCTCGTTTGCAGCCTTTTCACAACGCGACGAGCTTCTGTGATCTGCTGCATAGCTTCACTGCTCATTGCAATGCAACTCAAATCTGAGGTTAACGCGTAATACAATCAAAGCTAGTGATTTGGATTTATATGGTGGGAGAAGAGGGCTGGTCAAATGGGGGGAAAGCGTTGGCGGCCGAAGCAGCTGTCGTGTGATGTTTGGTTTGGTGTACTAAAATATCAAAATGGAGTGAAGTTATGGACCATTTTAGGGACGTCATCATGAGATCACAGTGACTCAATCTCCCTCGACAGATTTTTGGTAATAAAAAGGGTATGAACAAAACTTCAAAAACATTATTAGGGGCACAAGAATATATAAATAGATGAAATAATAAATAGTGGATTAAATAGGATCACAGTATGTCCGAAGGAACAGCCAGCTCTACAAGAATTCGTTAACACGTCCAGACTCTACTGAAATTAAGTGCAGGAGTGGAAGGAGAATACAATGGCCACTCAGCTGCACCACCACCCAAATACATAGATATTCACCAGCTCAACATCATCGACCAAAGATAGCTGTGTAACACAAACAATGTTGCCACGCTACCAGATGTAAAATACCAATGAGAACCAAAACCCCAAAGAAAGAAAAAAATGATGAGACTTACTCATATTAGCAGGGCTAGGGCGAGGAGCAACAATAGAGTTGAGAGAATAGATAGGGACTGAAGCTTTGTCTGCCCATTTGGCGAGGTTGGCGAGGGGGAATCATGGGTTGTGTTGGAAGGTGCAGGAGCAATTTCCACTGACGGCAAAGGTGGCTCATTGACATCTGAATCTTCTAGAACAGGGTAGGGAGCCTCTGCTGGTGGCAGCGCTATCTTTGGAATAAGTCCCAGAAGAGCACCTGGCTGAATAGGTTGCGAGTACCCCGGAGGTGTTTTCATACTCAAACATTTGTTTCCTGCATCAAGACAAGGAATCATATATATTGAGGTATGATCACAAATGTTTTGTTTGTCAGCTGCTAAAATTGCAAGTAAAAGATTTATTCAAATGCATGAGGAAGCAGAAATTTCATGTAACTTACTTCTGAAACTAATGGCTGTCTTGGGAAACGCAGTAATAATCCCATCGACGCCTGCACCCTGAACAAATGAATTGAGCTCCACATGTGCATCTGAGAAGAAATCCCATGCCTGAGAGATAAATTCATTGACAAAGAGTCTTGTATAAACGTGGACATTTGAAGCATGGAACTTTTCAATCGTATCTGTAGCTTCAGTGAGGAATGCTGAATGGTCAATAAAAACAGATCCCTTGGTGAGAACCACTGAATCAGCAAAACTTTTTATGTCCTGAATTGTTGAATTAAGCACATCTCGAACCAACTCGTCAATAAAATAAACTAGTTCATATTTGTTCTTGCCCTTGAATTCTTCCAGAACAGAGCTATTTGTAGATTGAATCATGACTTTCTTGGATGTTGGAGCATCAAAACCAGCTTTAGTTAGAGAATCGAGAACTGCATCAGTGACACCTAATCCTTTTCTGGCAAGGTAGGCTGCGTTCTGAAAGATATAAGAATAAATGCCATCAGTCTGTGTCAACGTGTCAGTCTAATGGAACAGAGAATTATCACCAAAATGAATAATTCAAAGTACAATAGTCATGTTTTGTAACGAGCACAATCAAAATGCAATGAAAATTCTGAAGAGCTTGACATCCTGAAAAAGAGATCAGCTTATTATGAACGATTTATGCGCACGATTTATAGATCTCTTAATTTTACAAGAAGTACAAAAGGAAGAGTATTCTCACCTCAATACTTAGAAGAACTCCAGAAACTGTTGACATGTTAGCTAATGCTAGGAAGTCAGCTAAACTGACTAGTTTTCCGTCATTTTTTGCTCTGGGGTTACGAAATAAAGCGGCGTTTGCGTAGGGGTTTTCAATTTGTGCTGCACCAAAAGCAAACAGAGCAGTAAACACATCAGAATGAGCCAAAGAGATAAGAGGACCCGGAAAACAGGATTAATATTAATTAATTGACACACACTGATTCCTTTAAATGATAATGGTTCTGAAAAATGCGGGAGTCTGAAACTAGTAGCTTCCAGTTGTCAAAAACCTGAGCCAAACTTGACATGACTATGTGAAGTTTATTAGGTACGAAACTCACGTGTTAGACTTTGAATATCTGCCCAATCAAGATCAAAGGTGTAAATGCCCTCGCCACCAAGTTCTGGGACCGATTTCAATAAAGTGCTGAATTCTGTTTGGGAAACCGTGGTACTGTCAATAAGGTTTATAGAGCCTAAGCATATTGGAACTCCATCCTTTGTCATTTGAACAGAGCAATCAAGTATGTCGGCCCCATCGGAAATAGCTTTTTGATATGCGAGATCAGTGCAGCCAGGGTAGTCTCCACTTGCTCCATTATATGAAATAACAAGAGGGTTTACTGGAGCATGGATGTGACACAATATTAGCCACAACAGTTGATTTCCTCAAAACAAGATATTATACAAAATGTCGTACCTTCTATTTTTTCCTTGTAATAATAATACTTAAATAAAAGGTGTTGTTTTTGCTATAATATTAACCATTTTGAAGAACAGTACCTGTCACTGAAGCATTTTTGTCTATCTGCGAGTAACAACCTGTTCAAAAATAAGAGGAAAATGAGCATTAATCTTGATAGATTGTACGACTTCCAAGATGAAGCAAGCCAAACATTGACAGGTTTAGCAAAACATGGGGATGGCACTCCATCTGCTTTACTTCCTTTTCTGCTTGACTTTATGCAAAAATATTCTATAAACAGAGGATAATTTGACTCACAGTTATATATATTTTATGAGTAGAGCACCTAAACTTATACAGGAAGCCGTTAATATAATATATATCATGCTAGGATTTTGTTTGTCAATTTAGTAATTTATCTTGCCAGTACCTACCGCCCGCCCCTATGTCTGGCATGAACAGAAGACCATTATGGACTTGCATGACACTAACTCTTAGGAAGTCAGTTTTAGTCCATCAATATGACTTTTGAAAAACGTTGAACGAGGGAATAGTTTTGAAATCTTTTTTTTTACTACAATATAACTGATCAAAATCCTGCCAAGTTAGTATCTATATATGGAAAAGAAGAAGATACCTATAACTGCTGAAGGGGTCATTGGATAATCGGATAGTACACCATCCACAGAGAAGTCACCATTGTCAACAAATGAAAGATACTCCGCGACTGGATCATAACTGTAATTGTAGCTAAAGACATTATCATTAGCAAACCCAGATGCGTACACTTCAAGCCCAGCGGTGTGTGCATCAGACACAACCGAGGTATGTTGAGCCAGCAGATAATTACTGCCATCTACAGGCCATATGTATTCTTTAGGGACAAGAATTCCAGAGGCAAACGTCTTGATTGTCGTAAGATTTTTTAAAAGAGAGCCGTAAGTCTGGTTGGTTGTGGGCTCGATGTCATCTTGACCAAGAAAACGGAAGACAAGTTTAGTAATGTTCGGATTGAACCTCGACGCAATGCCCTTTAAGAAATTGCATTCTGGGGATGATATGTAGTTCACAACAACATTCCTGGAAGCTGCCAGAAGAAAGCTCCTCATACTCAGGTTGTGTTGAGTATAGAAGGCATCATGCTGGAAAAACAAAGCAAGAAGGAATTAAAATTAAAAGCCATGTGTTATAGGTCAGAGGCAATCAGTCTTATTGCTTTGCTTATAAGCTATAGGTCACCTCGATATTTAACCATAAGCCTGGAGGTTTATAATTGGTTGCCACATCTTGAACGGTTAGAATTTGAAATCCATAGGCATCAAACTGAGGGGGTCGGGAGAGTATACCTCGAATCACTGTTAAAAAAAGAAAAGTATTCACATTAGAACCTAGGAACATTCAATAAAATATCTAACAATCTTTGCAGCACTGAATGGGGATATGCACACAAGATAAATGAGATGAACCGAAACCATTCAGTTGTAAGTCTTTAAGAGAAGCCATCATTTTGTCTAGGAAGATAGAAGGCTATTTGATGGCAAATCGCTATTTATCAAATAGATGCTTATTTCATTAAAACACGAAAACAGAGACTGCAAATTTAAGTTCAAAATAGTAAAAACTTACAAGTAACATTTGAAAGCTCATCTAGAGTGAAGTCATTGGGAAAATATGCTGTAGTAGGAACCCCATTAACAAGATACGTGCTTTGCCGTTTAGAAGAATAAACAAAATCAATGTTAGATGAGTTTTCAAGCTTCAGAGTTGGATAACAGATCCCCATGCTATCTTTGGTGAGTTGCACATCACAGTACAAAACTGTATCCGGTGAACTAGTAAGGGGAACAAAACCATAAGCATAATCACTAGAATCAGGAAATATTCCTGAAACTCCACCACGTGCAACAACCAAAGGTGGATCACCTGCACTTAGAATAAAACTGATCAGTTCTAGTGTATATAAAGCCGACATAAAATGAGCAAAAAAATAGCAAATAGCATGCTCTTTTACTATAAAATATCAATCTGCACATTCTATAGTTACTCAAACTGCACAGAAATATCTTATGTAACATATCATGGACTTCTGCAAAACGAAAAGAGAAACAGTCTAACATAAAAAACAGCCAAGTATCGCCATCCCATTGATATTTTCTTTCAATGAATTTAGGAAACTTTTCATTCAAGCTATTTTATTTGACCAAACATTTAACAGGTTACTATCCTGAAGCAAAAAAAGGAGCAAAATCCTGGAATTCCTACCAGACAATTTAACGAAACTTATAAGTAGACAGTCAACAGATAAAAGAAACACAATTACCGAACATAACAGCTAACTAATTCCTGCATAGTATCTCATGGCACCTAAACGAGAAGCTCCATACATAATGAATAATAAAATAAGCAGATAATGAACAGTTCCCTGATGCCTCTCAGGCAGAAATAGGCATCAATCTACAGACTAAATTTTGACGGGAAAAATAGATACCATACAGCTCATATACCATTCAACCAAGTTGATCATAACATTTATAGCAGTAAATGACCACAAGACTAAATCTCACCTGCTGGTACCAGATCAAGCAACAAAACCCAAACAATCAAACACAGGAACAAGCAACATTAGCTAGTTCAAGCTCAACGCACATACTCAAACAACAAAACAAACCCAACCAAACCCACCACTGAGCGTCTTCCATGCGCCACCAGATCCCTGCGCGGAAGCAGAAGCAGCTAAGCAAATACAAAGAAGCAGCAAACCGAATGCCTCAGCCGCACGCATTGCTGCTGCAAGTGTGTTACCCGTGGGAGCTCGGCGGGCCGGCGAATCGGAGGTCGCCGGGTCGAGAGAAATGAGGGTTTGAAGGTGGAGAGAGAGTCAGATGTGCGGAGGAGTGAATGGATTAATTATCTTGAGGTGGCCATTTTTAAATACATATAAGACGCTAACTAGCTTGTCTTTATTTTATTGAAATATATAATTTATTTCTAGTTTTCGGACAGTGAGAGGTTTCATTGAAGCCGAGCAGACTTTAGCCGATAACATCGGCTTGAGTCGGGCCGAGTGAGCTGGAGGCACGTTGTTGTTTGTGAGAATCTTTCTTACTTGATCTCCGAATCCAATTGTGTTTGAGCATTTAAATTGGAATGTTATTTTACTTTCTCTTTCGTTTAATCGTTTAGACAGTAGATTAATCTTATGTGGTGTTAAAATGTTTTGTATAACACTGATTAATTACTTAAAATATTTCAATTAAAACATATTCATTTTAAACATATATTTTTTAAGTTGAGAATCCCTTTGTCATGATATATATGTCTTTAAGGTTAGATTGAGTTTATAAAAGTGATATTTAATGTTATCTGTTAGATGAATTTAAAGTGATACTTAATGTATAATTTTAAAATTTTATGTAAAATGTAGAATTGATGGATTAATAGATTATTATTGGTGTATAATTACCTTTTTTATTGATTGTGATAATAAAATCATTAATGTTTGATTTTTTAAGATGGTTAGAGATATTAAATATGTATTGAAAAATAGAAAGTGACAAGACAAAAAAAATTCACTTAAATGGCATGTAAAAGATGACAGGGGGGGTATATTATTAGTATATGTAACTCTGCTTAGTCGTCCAATTAATTTTTCTGATTAATCTCCGCATAACAGAGTAATTGCTATGCGATAGTTCCACCACCTCGTACTGTCTGACCCTTTTAAGAACACTGATTTTACTTCTCTCAATAAATTTTGAAGTGTACTAGTGTTTAGTTAAGCATTATTTTCTAACTTTGATGTTTCTTAAATTTTATTCATTTATTCATATATTTTTAATATAAAAATATTATTTTTATCTAATAAATTTATTTATCACTTCCATGCATATTGATTGGAAATAAGTTATTGTTAAGCTTCATAGTTTAATGATTGTATTTTAACATATTTTATTCTAATTGAATTGTATGTATAATACTTAGGGGAAAAATCCAAAAGGGGCCCTGAATTATCACCGCTTACCCAATTGCGGTCAGAACTACCATGATTTCCAAAAAGGGTGCAATGAAAAAAAAATGACTGATTTTCTAAATTAAAGTTTACCATTACATTTCAAACCTAATATTATTATAAGACTTAGATTTGTGTGCGAAAATTAATTCATTTAGTTATCAAAAGACGTCGTTTTCTTTATGTGCGCAAAATGATATAATTTATTTTGATAACCAAATGATGTAATTTTCGCACACAAATCTAAGTCTTATAATAATATTAGGTTAGGAATGTAACGGTAAATTTTATTTTAGAAAATCAGTCAATTTTTTTTTTCATCGCACCCTTTTTGGAAATCGTGGTAGTTCTGACCGCAATTGGGTAAGTGGTGGTAGTTCAGGGCCCCTTTTGGGTTTTATCCCTAATACTTATAGGACAACCCCACTGAATAAACTTCAAAAACAGGTTTGTATCATGTCACGTAGGATTTGTGTCAGACCACATCAACATCTTCATAAATCTTCTTTTCATAAGCCTTTCCAACACATTGAATAAACATTTCATGTAATTCTGTACATGAGTCCACATGTCGTATTACTTTTTTTTATACATTTTCATATCAAACTAATTATCAATATAGTAAATATTTCATTATGTTTTTATTATTTATTTATATTACTTTAATTATTTGTTTAGAGAAGAAAAATATAATTAAAAATTTTCATTAAAATAACAATAATAATATTGTTCACTAAATAATATAACAATAATAATATTTTTCATTAAATATTAAAATTTTACTATATACTACGTTTATAATCTGAAAACGTCGTATAAGTCCGGTCCAATTCATTTTAAAAATCCTAAACACATGTACAACCTTTATAACTTTAAAATGCTGAAAAAGTATTCATCAGTAACATATACAGCGGTTTTATAGTGAAAACGTTGTATATGTTTCATAGAGCGCTTTAAACAGATGAAGCGGTGTCATGTCAGAAGAAGATGAACAGTCTTTCACATTAAAACTTGTGACAGATAAAATTCATTTTCTGACATAAACGTCATCTTGCAAATGCCCTTATAAAGTCTACTCCCTCCGTCCTCTAATACATGTCGTTTACGGTTAATTTGAGTAGATTAAGGTGAAGTTAATGCTAGCGGTTGAACAAATTTAATAGGTAGGCGGTTAACATTTTTTTGAAAAAGTTCGTGCAAAAAGTAAAATTGGTAGATGATTATTGGTGAGGAATGTATTTTTTATTGATTATGATAATGAAGTGATTAATGTTTGATATTTTAAGGTAGTTGTTGATATTAAATACGCATTGAAAATTGATAAGTGATAAATAAAAGTGGATACGAAAATTCGGTTAACTGACATGTAAAAGAGGATAGAGGGAGTACATTGAAGTTTTTCCATTATCCTTTCAGATAAAGAGAATCCAACAAAAAACAATTTTCGCAGTAAATGTAAAACCGGGCAAGCCACAAGACTAGTCTCCGACAGGCTCTGGGCGGCTCGGCTCCGGCGCGCGATGCTTGACGTGATGCCAGCTAGAGGAGGACGAAGCGAACATGGTCGTCGTCGCGGTGCCAGTCTGGCAGATGTCCACGTGGCGATTCTCAACTGGAAGGACGCAATGACTGACGGCATCATAATTCACAACGCGCAATAATAAGAAAATAAAAAATGGTTAGTAGGTCCCACGTCGTTGTCTCCATTTATAAATGCTGGATAAAAATAGATGGCTACCACTACTGCCTATGGAGGTTGGAAACGACATCGTTCTGAAGCAACCAGCGTCAACGGGTTGACCATTAACTTCATTTACGCGCAATGTGCACCCCTGTCTTTCACTTGACATTCTCTAATTAATCTTAAAAGGTACATAATCTCATTTAAATATTAATATTAAAATAAAATATCATCTGAGACTGAGTTGGGTAAATCAGTGTGGCCTGCAGATATGAATATGTGACGGTGGGGTTGCAAATGAGGAAGTCATTAGTAATTTAGTATAAGAAGACAAAATTATGATCGAACATATTTAAAATTGTTTAATAAACTAGGATTTTAAATAGGAAAAAAATTTAAAAGTGGTTCTGAACTATCACCGCTTACCAATTGCAGTCAGAACTATCACAATTTTCAAAAAGAGTGCGATAAAAAAAAGTTGTATTGATTTTCTAGAATAAAATTCATTATTACATTCCAAAACTAATATTATTATAAGACTTCGATTTTTATGCGAAAATTATGTCGTTTGGTTATCAAAAGACGTCATTTTCTTTATATGCACACGATATAATTTATTTTAATAATCAAACTACGTAGTTAAGAAATAAAATATTTGTAGATTTAATTGAGGGTCGAAATATATTATTTATTTTGATAAATAAATATATTATTTATGATTTATTTTGATTTATTTTGATTTTTTTGATATATTATTTGTCGTTTGGTTCATTTCAAATTCAATCGGTCACGCAACGAGAATTAGGCAAAATATAAATTAATAATAAGCAGGCGCAGCGGCAGCTAGCTGCTTATGGCCTTCTCCTTCTCAGATTTGTTTTTTTTCTTAGTTTTATGATTGGCACTTATCATTAAATTTATTAATTAAAATTAGCCGCCGTCCAGTTTATTTCATTATTTTATTTTCTTTATTATCTGAAACATGGAACTTTAGTCGGTTGTTCATTGTTTTGAACATGACTTCATAACTCGCCTCTCACGGATTTCCAATTTGAATCATTGCATAATCTGGATTAGATTAGTGGAGGTTGAAGATGTAAATTTTTGCATTTTTTGAGATTAACAAGAAAGAAAGACCACCAAACACACGGCAGCATAACAAACTATGCGGTACAAAGGAGTAACATAATTAGTCACAAGTCTCCCAAATTTAGGAATAAATTGAACTTGTAAATTGTAATATAAGAAGTTTGATATAAGTTTTTGAAAAATATGCACTAATGAATTGTAAATAATTTATGCTATAAAAATGAAGAGGAGCAATCAATCTGGAAAACTCATCTTCTCTTTGCTCCCTCTACTCTAACTTTATGGAGATTCATTTCATAGATCTCTGCACCTAACATTTGGCACTTTCATTGATTTGAACTCCACCAAGTTAGACAAAGTCACTACATGCCTCTAGGCCGATGTTGGGGCATCTATCACTTCCAATGTACGATCAAACACTGAATCCATCGTTCGTTTATCAACTGTAATTGCTTACATTTAATTCACACTCTCACAGGATGACAATTTCTTTTTCTCGAGTTGATAAACATCAAGCATTCTACATACTCCCCCACACTCCCCACACCCTTTTTCCAATACACATGTCCTACCTATTGTAGTGGGTGTGGGATCCCTCCACATGTGGGACCCACACAAAGTTTGGAAAATGAGGGGGGCTGGAGAATTGTCAAATGTGGCGGCTGTGAAGGAAGTCAGCAATGGCGGGCTGCAACGCGTTTACGCGTTGTTTACGCGGGGGAACTTGCCTATAAATAGGCAGTTCCTCTGTCTCATTTGATCATCCCACAGCGAGAAACAGCCTCAGAGAAATAGAGAGAGGAAGAGAGAAAGAGAGGAAAAATTAGTGAAATAATTTTTCCTGGGGGAGTGACAAAAATAGTGAGGAAAATATTTTGGGTATTTTCGGGAAACACTTTGAGTGTCACTATTTTGAGTCTGTCCCAAATCTCTCTTTGTACCCACTATAATTTTTAGTGGAAGAATATATCGGAGTTTGTCCCGTGGACGTAGCCTTTTAAAGGTGAACCACGTTAAATCTGGTGTACTTTTGTGCCTTGCTTGTTCGATTATTTTATCCGCTGCTGTACCTGGGGCCTAACAAGTGGC
>NQLW01000051.1:461908-482000 GCA_002312845.1 Kalanchoe fedtschenkoi | reverse complement strand
TTAGTTAAGTGGTCAAGCATACTGTTAGCACTTGAGACTTGCATGTCATGAAAGTTTTGATAGATGGATGTGAAAAAATGTCTTCTTACATGGAGAGGTTGATCAATAAATCATCATGGAGCAACCATAAGTGAGTTAAAGGATAATAATTGGACTGATTTTCTAAAATAAAATTATTATCAATTACTTAATTGCGGTCTGAATTACCACAATTTCCAAAAAAGGTGCGATGAAAAAAATCAGACTGATTTTCTAAAATAAAACACGCTCTTAATATTATCAAAAAACTTAAATTCATGTGTGAAAATTACATCGTTTGGTTATCAAAATAAATAATATCTTTTTCCATACATTAATAAAACGACGTCTATTCATACTCTATCATACATAATCCTCAACAAATTTAATAAGATCAATTATATTTAAGAAATAAACAAATTGATATTAAGCATCAAGCGAAATGAGTCTGATTTTTTTCATAACACTTTTATTGAAAATCGTAATAACTGAGATCCCAATTTAGCAAGTTATGTCTCTTTTGAAATTAGACAACTAAATATTAATATGAAAACTGAACTGTTTAGACTTTAGAACCAAAGATGAACACGAGCGGCACGTCTCTCGAGACAACTTGTATTGGCAATGCGCGACAAAAAAAAAAAAACAAACCATCACCGACCCTTCATAAATTCAGCGACACACACGTATCCATCAAGATCCGATGACGTGTTCGCCCCCGTCCAAGCGCGTTCTCCTACTCGCGCGCGTCAACCGCACCGCCCAAACCCGCACCGGGTCCCGTCTTCTTCCTCGTTCCTCTCTGTCCGAATGCAGTCAGCTACTCCTCCGTCCTGTTACGCATTTTATCTCGCTCGCTTCGCGCTTTGCTTGACATACAAACAACGCCTTTTCACGCTTTCGAGATACTCGTCAGATTTTTCTCTCCCTCTCTCTACGAATTAAATTTCCGACGATAATATTTTACAGTTGTTTTATTATTCAATCGGATCTCAGACAATCCGCGTGGACTTCGTGACGATGTGCGAGCTGCGTTCTCGCTTTCCCACCACATCTGCGACTCGCTCTCTACTTCATTTGGTATGTTTCGCCTCTTCCTCCTCCTGATCGGATTCGTTTGATTATTCGATTGGCGAACGTGAAGCAAAGTTGAAGAGACATACCATCGGCGGTGTTGAGATTGTTTGTTTGTTTCGGATTAGAATTGCGCTAGTTGTTCTCAGTTTCGGTTTTCGATCGGTAAGTGGTGCTGATTGCTGAGTTCAGTCTTGATTGGTTTCTTGCGTGCTACTCTCGGGATTGCCGACTGCAGGACATTGCGTGTTTGGTGTGGGTATTGAAATGCGCATGCGGACAGAATTGGTTTGGAAGATTTGTAGGTAGGGTTTAGTAAACTTGATGTTGTGTCTAGTGTTGGGGGAAGCTGGGGTGGTGAACAGCTGTTTGATTATTTTGCATTTGCCCAATGAGGGACTTGTAAATAGTTGCAAAGTCAAGTGTAATGTGGATTTGGAGATTTGAGCCGAAGGTTGAATCCATGCTCCCACAGGGTCATCTCCAAATAAACCTCATTTCTGATATACTGTAGGCAGGGATGGGAAGTGATTATTGAACAGTTTGGTCAATGAATTGATCTTATTTTGTGTAAAGCTGCTGACCTGGTTTTCTGTTGGTTGATGTGCAGTTCTGATTAGGTACAAGGGCATTTCATTTTCTCATTGCATTGCCCATTATCGGAACTGCTGAGGGATGTCGAATTTTGTGGGCGTTCATGTATCTGATCCATGGCTTCAGAGTCAGTTTACTCAGCTTGAACTGTTCAGTCTCAAGTCCAAAGTAAATTCTCTGTTCCCAGTCATGTATTGCTTGATGTGTTTTAACATTTTGGTCGAGGTGTATTTTTGAGTCCTTATCTTAATTTTCTGATGTAGTTCGTCGCAACCAATAATCTAAATGGAAAGGTTACAAAAGCCGACTTGCCAAAGTTACTTGTGAAGGTAAAAGTATTCAATGACTTGTTCACGGAGGACGAGATGAGAGATATATTAGGTGACACAACCTCAGACATGAATGATGAGATTGATTTTGAATACTTCCTAAAGGTGAGTTAACTCTTTCATGATCATTTTTTAATCAATATCCTAAAGTCGTGATAAAACTTAAGTATTGCTTTGCAAATTGTGGACATATATAATATGGTGAGTTTAATTGGTAACTGGTGGTACCAAGTTCAGATATGGGACAAGAATAAAAAAACCATAATTTCAATTTCTTGACTGATAGGCATACTTGAAGATAATGGGTCCAGCAACGGAGAAAAAGGGTAACTCAAAACACGCTTCAGAATTCCTTAAGGCTACAGTGACGACTCTTCTTCACACAGTCAGCGAATCGGAAAAGGCATTATATGTGGCCCATATTAACAGCTATTTACGTGAGGATCGCTTTCTGAAGCAATTTCTTCCACTAGATCCTGCAACTGACGATATTTTCAATCTTGCGAAAGACGGAGTACTACTCTGGTAACATATAATGGTTTACTGAGAGATACTTCAGTTTTTACTCGAGCCAAATCAAAGAGTTTACTACGTGAAATCCAATGAGTCAGTTTTGTATTTTCGCAGTAAACTTATCAATGTTGCTGTACCGGGCACCATAGACGAGCGTGTTATTAACACCAAACGGGTTCTTAATCCATGGGAAAGGAATGAAAACCATACACTCTGTCTCAACTCCGCAAAGGCTATTGGTTGCACAGTCGTTAACATTGGAACCCAAGACTTAGTAGAAGGAAGGGTAAAAAACCGAGATGTGATGGTTCAGTTAAATAGTTATCCATTCTGAACACATTATATTCTAATATCGCATTCTCTTTTACGTTTGATGCAGCCACATCTGGTACTAGGTTTGATTTCTCAGATCTTTAAGGTGGGTTTTATATTCCTGCTTACCAAAATCATGCTTAATATGCCTTTTGTTTTGGCTCCGTACAAATTCCGCTGACTGGTCCGATTATGGAGTGTTAGATCCAAATGCTGGCCGATCTGAACCTTAAAAAGATGCCACAATTGGTGGAATTGGTTGAAGACAATACTGTAAGAAGTTTTCAGACTGTTCTTCCTCTTTTTCATTTATTTTACTGTGAAGCTGGGGTTTCAGTTTCATGATGTGAATTTACTTCACAGGATATTGAAGAGCTTATGGGTTCAGCTCCTGAAAAGGTTCTGCTCAAGTGGATGAACTTTCATCTAAAAAGAGGAGGCTATGAAAAGACTGTAAAAAACTTTTCCTCTGATGTGAAGGTAGCAATGGTTGAACCTAAGACTATTTTAGATATGAAAAAATGGCTCGAATGTTTGTGTATTAAGGCAAAATCCAATTGATATTGCTTAGGAGCTGACTTGGTGGTGATATTAAGATTTTGTACTCTTAAATTTCAAATTTTCATTGATGGAATTTAGGAGAGCTTTGACTGGTTGATGGAAGTGTTGACAGTCAATTGTACAAGTCAGAAACAGCATATGATAGAGTATCTTAATTTTCATGCATTAAATGCCTGGAGCCCTGTATTATTGATCTTTGATTTCAGTCTCATGTTGTCTATAGTCATTTCTTAATCATTGTCCGAAATCAACAAAGACTATATGTGTCATGTTTAACACTTTTTATTTGGATTCTAAACATCCAGCGTCTCTTGATTTACCATCTAGAGAATCAAGACGTGGAGATTCATTGTCAAAGTTTCCCTTTTGATCACCTGTATTGTCTGTGAAAAGGATGGCTTCTCTCACGTGCTTTCTGTCTGTATTCCAAACAAACATATGTCGAGAAAATCCATGCGCCATCTCGTATTATTTATTTTCCTATTTCTTCTGTGAAAAGTATCACCTATATTGTCTGTGAAAAGGATGGCTTCTCGTTCTCATATTTGCTTGCTATCTATATTGCAAACTTCAGCCTATATTGAGAAAATTCCATACTCTGTGTTTCTCGTATTATATTTTCCCCAGAAATTCAAATAATGATGTATGTGCAAATCAGGATGGAGAAGCTTATGCTTACTTGCTCAATGTTCTGGCGCCGGAACATTGCAATCCTGCCACATTGGATGTCAAGGACCCGGTGGAAAGGGCAAAGCTGGTACTTGACCATGCAGAGAAAATATACTGCAAAAGATATTTAAGTCCGAAAGATATTATCGAAGGGTCATCCAATTTGAATCTTGCATTTGTTGCTCAGATTTTTCATCAAAGGTGAGCACACTCTTGTGCGGTTAGAATATAGTACCATGAGAACTTGCCGTGAGGAATAACGAATGGGTCAAGCCCTAAGCTTCTCCAATTCTAATTACAGAATTTATCTCATCATTTTCTCTGGCGATCTTTTTCTTAGCAGAGTTGTTTTGCATAGATATTTGGTCCATTTGATATTGTAAGCCATTTGAGACCGCATGATAACTGATTAGTTTTCTTGCAGGAATGGCCTTTCTACTGATACCAAAAAGATGTCTTTTGCTCAGATGATGACAGATGATGAACAAATGTCAAGGGATGAGAGGTGCTTTCGAATGTGGATCAACAGTCTAGGAAATACCTCATATGTTAACAATTTGTTTGAGGATGTCAAAAACGGGTGAGTTCTGGTTCTGAACGCAACATATGCTCCTTGTTACAACGTTTTCACTTTCTTCATTGGGTTAAAAAGAAAATATTTTGCTGATTTACCCATGAATTTTACTAGTGCCAGTTCATTAAGTAGCTATTCTTCTATTCGTGCTATAGTTTCCTTATTGGTCTGGTTGTGGTGTTTATTCTTACTGTTTACAGATGGGTTCTCTTGGAAGTACTTGACAACATTTCACCAGGATCTGTTAATTGGAAGCATGCAACAAAACCACCCATTAAAATGCCCTTTAGGAAAGTTGAGAATTGCAATCAAGTCGTAAGGATTGGAAAGCAGTTAAAGTTATCCTTGGTAAATGTGGCTGGGAATGATTTCGTACAAGGAAATAAGAAGCTTATACTTGGTAGGGTGATCCTGTCTCATATTTCTTTACTCTCAGCTGAAGCATAAATTCTTTGAGTTCATATTGCGTACTCATAGACCAAAGAGATTGTCTTAGGCAGGAAGTGATTTTCATTCGTTCTATATTTTCTGCAAAGTGAGTGTACTCAACCAGTATCGGAAATCGATCAGTAAAAAAGAGTTAATGTAGGATTGATTTGTCATTAAATTGTTGAGTCTTGTTTTACTGGTTTAGCAGTAGCCGCGCTCGAGAGGCGATCATAGATTAGTTTTATTAATAGATTGTTGTGGGTAATTAATCTATCAGCGTAGAGAACTGGTAGCTGAATTAAAGAGATGGAGAAGTTATTTTCGCTACAAAATTGCCTAAGGTTATTGGTATTAAAAAGCTCATAAGCCTTCTTGATTGAGAACTAGTCACATCCAGTTATGGCTTACACCCTTATCAGCTAATTCTTTTGTACTAAATTACTGTCTTTGAGAGTTCCCAATTTCAATGTCCTCTGTTTCAGCTTTCCTGTGGCAGCTCATGAGGTATAATATGCTTCAGCTCCTGAAGAACTTAAGAAGCCATGCTCAAGGGAAGGAGATTAAAGATAAAGATATCCTGAGGTGGGCAAATAGGAAAATAAAAAGCTCTGGTCGTACTTCAGAAATGGGGAGTTTCAAGGTCTGCACAGACATTTCCTTCTCATATTCAGTATTTAAGTTTTGAACTGTGACTAAAAGATTTGGTCAAAAAATTCAGGATAAAAGTCTCTCAAATGGATTATTCTTCCTCGAACTACTCAGCTCTGTAGAGCCCAGGGTTGTCAATTGGAATCTTGTTACCAAGGGTGAAAGTGGTATGAAGCTTGTTACTTATTCCTATGCAACCAGTTTTTGTGTTCAAGTGTATTTTCGTTTCCCCTTCTATTCTGATCCATACTATATTCTGGAGCCAGATAGAGTAGGGAGGTGCATATATTTACTGATTACTGAACTTGATGTGTTTTTGTTGTTCAAACAACAGTTGACCAGAAAAGACTGAATGCTATATACATAATAAGCGTGGCACGAAAACTTGGCTGTTCCATCTTCTTATTGCCCGAAGACATAATCCAAGTACGTGTTTAACCATAATTTCATTTATTTTCCATTAGCATTCTCAATAGAGAAATTTGCGGGCGTGATTTTGTATAACAATTTTCGAACCTACCATATGCCTATTGCGTATTCCTTGCTATAAAGTTTATAAAAGGTTACGATCACAAAATAGATGTTGCTTGCAGCTCTAAATAATATGGTCTCTCATGGTTTACGGAATTTTCTTTAAACATAGGGTTGGAGAGTTTTCTTTAGTTGAGGAACCAGTCTGACACTTTTGCTGTCGTAAGTTATTCAACACATGCAGTAGAAGCTGTTTCAAACACATTGACCCTCCGTTTGGATCTTGGAAAATGTGGTGGAAAGAAATGAGATGGAAAATTAGTGGGAAAATGATTTTTCCTTGGAAAAGTCAAATGTTGTGTTGAATATTTTTGTTTTCTTTTCATTTTTCATGTTAAAACCAAACAAAACTTTATTTTCCTCCAAAAATTTCTTTCCATTCCTCAAATTTTTCAATAAACAAACAGGAGATGACAGTAAGTCAGTAGCAACTGCTTCTATATTGGTGTTGCCTTCTCATGCACAAGGCGCAACTACTTGTTGATAAAATCATTGTGATTGCAGGTAAACCATAAGATGACACTTACTTTGACAGCAAGCATCATGTATTGGAGTCTGCAACAAGGTGCAGAAGAATTGGATATGTGCCCGTCACCTTCTGACACCACCACCACCACCAGCCCCAATACATCCCCAGCCCCGTCTATTTGTGGCGAAGACTACAGCTCTTTCAGTGGTGAAGTGTCCAGCTTAACTTTTGATGATGGGGTAATTCTAGATGATGCGTCATCGGAAACTGCAGTTTCATCACGCCCTATAAATCAAGATGGTAGTTTCTCGGACCATGAAGTCTTTTCCAACTCAACTGTCCACCCTTCATCAAGCAATGGTATTTTCTCTTCAAGAGCTGTAAATGTTTCCATCAGCGATGAAGGCTCCACTTTGACAGTTCATGATGGTTCATATTTGGATTCAGACCCTGAAGTTGAATCCTCACATGTTTCGGAAAGGGAAGGTGTGGCTTCTGTAAATGGTGAAAAATACATGGTAACCGTTTATGATGACACAGCCCCTGATAATCAACTCGCACCCTCAGAGGTTGTCAGAAAACAAGAACCGGCTTATGTTAATGGTAATGGCTCCACCTTAACAGCTGATCATGCCTCCGACACAGAGGAAGCTGAAGTTTCCTCATATGAGCCTCATATGAGCGAGTGAAGTCCCAAAGTTGGTGCTAGATGCTGCAGTTTCAGAAACTCAATCCTTGTCCCATGCTACAAGCAGCCCAGAACCAGCTGTCTTCTCTGGATGATGAAGCGGAGGCGTCAGATGTAGCTCACATATCAATAGTTAGGGATCTTATACATGGTTGGGCAGCAGAATGAATGGGCAGTCGAGTTTTGAACAGGTTGTTTGCTCCTTGCTGCTCTCACCATACTAAGAGAGCGAATAAAGAGAAATGAAAATAGACCACATATAATAGAAATGTAAATTTTGCCGCAAAATTAAACTGTGAAATAGAAATCTAAAAATTTCAATTTATTATTTTTCAATCTCGTTGTATACGTTGGAACAGCCCGTTGAAACATTGTTATGAGTACAAACATACAAATATTAAGTCCTTCTGAATTGAAAATTTCAAATTGATGGAAATGTGCGACTCATCGTCGAATTAGAGTTCATTTGTGAAGTAGAAATCTAATATGTCAATTTGTTCTATTCATTATCTCTCAATCCCGTTGTCTATGTATTTACAAGTACATATATTCAAATATTAATTCCTTTTGAACTAACTATTTAAATTGATAGAAAATGTGTGACTAATCATCGAAATGGATTTAAATTGCGGACTAGATATCCAACATCTCAATCTGTTCTATTTATTATTATTCAATCGTGTTATGCATGTTTGGAACATTGTTACAGTTACATATAAATATTAATTCCTTTCGAAATAACGAATTTAAATTGATGGAAAATGTGCAACTCATCATCAAATAAAGATCATTAACATTAAAAATATCCCATTTATTAACAAATTTATGGTTTTGTGCGCAAAGACCAGCTCATCAGGAAGTCATCCTGTATTCCTGTGCAACTTGATCCTCCACCAAAGATCAGTTTTATCTCTTTCACTCTTCAACCAGTTGTTCTATCTTTCTACGCCTCAGTTGCAAAGGAAACCATATTAACATAGTTATTTCCTTGCCTGAGTTTAAAAAAATGAGAAGCTTAAAGTTCGCAAGAGGCTGCATATCTATATTTGATAAGATTACAACTACGATTTAATCTGTTTGGGAAAGATAAACAACTTAAATTGAAAGTAATTGAAAGTGACCGCAAGTGTTTATCCACAAGAGTTGTAACGTTACGACATACCTCCTCAATCAAAACTTTCTTTGCTACTTGAGATTGAGTTTAAAATTTTCACCGGATGGTATATGTCTAACTTCCAACAATCTCGATAATCAACTTCAATATGTTTTGTCCTCGCACGAAAAATTGAATTAGACGAAAGGTAAATAACTTAAATATTGTTGTTTGGAAAATGCAGGTAATGTGTTATTCAGTTTGTAATAAAAAGATCATTATTGCTTGGAGAAAAAGATCACTGATGATAAATTGAGATTTTTGATGTATTATATTAGATTGTATTGTTTACGACTGTGAGTCTCTTCAACTATTAGTTGATATTATGATGTATTATACTGGTAGAAAGTAGTAATACAAAATTACATCACATGTTTTTGTTTTACTCTTCTCCGTGAAATAGGCATGTGTTTCTGTTTCATAGAACTCTTTTTTTATTTCTCTTCACATTTTGTAGCTTATGAATGTATATGTATACTGTGTGCATAGGTGGTTGAGGTGTGCAGGCTAAAAAAATATGATAAATACACATATGAATTATTGATTTTAAGTGGTTGAATCGAAATCAAACCCAACCAAGTGGTTTGATTCAGCTAAAGTTTTAGATTGTATGATTCAGTTTGGTTTCAAAAATTATAACCTGATGAATAAGTCAAATCTAATTATAACCTAACCACTCATTCATTAAATTTGTTCAACCGTTAGCATTAACTTCATCTTAATCTACACTTGCTTACATTAACATGGGTAATTTAGGTTAGATTAGTTTTGTTGAGGGTGAGTTTGTAATTAGTTTAAATTAGATCTGGACTTCATTGAAAAATATTTATTTACAAAACAGTCCCAAAACTGAAAAACCTGCAAATTGCGAAAAATGATAATTACACCCGTAATTTATAAAACTGTGGTAGTTCATACCTCTTTCTGCAATTTTCCCTAAATAATATTAAAATTGTAAAGAAAATACTTGATTTGAAATGAGTTGATAATTTGACATATTCTACGTGAGTCCTATTTTTCGTGATACCTCGCGTCGCAATTCGAACCCAAAACCGAAACACTTTATCAGAAACGCCAAACAGCTGCCTTATTTTTCTTCTGTAAAAATACGCCGAAGCCAGCGACAACACTCGATTTTACGTATTAGGGCAACCCCTCAATCCGACCCTCTCAACGCTTCTCTCCGGTAAGAAGAAGAGCAGCCCACTGTTTGGATTCCCTCTCTTTATGTATTGCGTCCGAATTGGGGTTTTGTGTGGCGAGCTCGCCGATGTTCCTGTGACCGGGACACCGCGCGCTTATGATTCGACTTCGTGCTTCCTTTTCAGCCGCTGCATGTTTTGTCTGTTGGGTTTTTTTAGTTGATCGCATTGGATTCATAGTATTTTTGTGTTGGTTATGTAGAGCTCTCGTGTTTGTCTCCTTTTTTTTCTTCCTTCTTCCATTTTGCGGGCTCGAATTTAGAGCCTTCTCCGTGGTGAGATGGGGATGAGGGTGGCGGGTGCCAGTTGGGTCGGAAGTATTCCTTTTAGTGGGAGTCGGGATTGGGTTTTTCATTCAATTTCAGCATGTCTTGCTCTTAGGGGTTTTGTGGTTTACATTGTTCCATATGTGTTGGGTTGATTTATTGAATAATGTGCTTTGAGGGTTTTAGTCTTGCAAATAGTTTTTTGGTTGGGAGTGGAAGCCAGAAGGCATGTTTGGATTTCTTACTTCTGTGACATTTGTGTGAATTTGTTCTATTAGCTCTCTTCTCTGAATGCTTCATTTACGAGTATCCTTGTTTCAATTGGGCCAGAAACAATTGCTGACAGAATGCCTTCTTCTGACGATGAGGATGAAACTGTGCCACATGCAGTCTTGAATTACCATCTTGTTGATGGGAATGATGAACCTGTCTCTTTTGCCACGCTGCCCGTTCAATGGAGTGGTGATGTGACCTTGAATGGAGAGGCAAGCAATATTTTCTTGCACGGGACTTCTCATGATGGACTTCAGAAGATTTATAAGCAAGTTACTGCATGGAAATTCGATCTATCGTTTGCCAACCCTGAAATATCTGTTTACTCAAAGGACAGAAACTGGATCAAGCTTGTAAAGCCAAGGAAGAGCTTTGAAACTATTATTAGGACCATCTTGATTACAGTTCAATGCCTTCACTTTCTGAAGCATCATCCTGACGCCTCCAAGAAAATTTTGTGGGATAATTTGGCGAAAGTATTTAGGTAAGGGATAACTTTACTGTTCATCTTGTCTTATAAGAATTGGTTCCATGAAGCCACTGATCATTGAATTCACAGTTTATATGAGTTGCGACCTTCTGAGAATGATTTGGTAGATCACGTGTCCTTAATAACTGAAGCTTTCAAGAGGGATGAAATCTTAAGCAAATCTGAGGTTAGTGCAACTTCTTATCATACTCATTCACCCACTCGGGATCAAGATGCTTTGCTGTGAAATAATGTATTTTTTGATACTCTGACATTTTATTAGTTGTACCATTATATGTATTCTTTTGTCTGCCTTCTTTTTCATTTTTGTGTCAATACTACAAAATATCGGCATAGTTGCTATGGACTTCATATTTCACTTAAACCTTTGGCACAGGTGTTAGATTCATTTTTAAAAGAGAAACCAAAGAAGAGAAAAGACCTTGATGAGGTGGTCTCTTATTATTATTTGTCACAGTTGACTTGATCATTTCATGTGTATCACCTGTACAAGGATATAAAATACTTATCCTAGTTATTGATGTGTTAGGTTGTTCCCACTGCATCAATGTCCGCGTTTATTGTTGATAATATTGATGATGTGGTTGATGGTGCTGAAGAAGATGAATCAGAAGAGGAGGACTATGACTCAGTTTGTTCATTCTGTGATAATGGTGGTGAACTGTTATGGTAAAGTATCTTCAACGATTAACCGTGGACCTATTCATTTTTGAACTCTAATGCATCTCTATCAAACTGTGTGCACATTTTCAAAGTGCTCTCTATCCATCGTTGTTATTGAACTTTTTCACCTTTAGTTATGTTCGTTATTTGCTGGTAAGGAGATCTCTAAATGGGCGCACTAAGTAATACGATTAGCCCGCATATATCAGGATACAGTTTTGTGACCAAGGATTCCCCTTCCTCTTTATTGATACATGTGAAGAGACTTACTTTCATGTTTCCGTCATTACCCTTATCGAGTTACAACAATTTGGAAAGTTTCTCGTGCTTATTTCTCTATTGAAGTTTTGTTTGTTAGTTTGACACCCGAACTTATATCAAATGTTATCAAAACGACGTAATTTAATGTATTATTAGGTTTCATTGATGGCATCAAGGTAATAGAAGGGTTCATCCATTAATTTTGGGTTGTATTTTCTTAAAGTATCAAAATAGTGATGTTGCACGGAAACGGTAATTACCTGACGTTTCCCTGTATCGGAAACGTTTGGGAAACGGGTACGGAGGAAACGTCGGGATACGTCTCTTATCATCAATTCCCAAATCCCCAACCTCCCTCTACCTATTCAGTTTGATCTTCATGTCGATAGAACCCTGATCGGTCGCACCAGCCGTCAAATTCCGACCCGTCACACCGGCGGTGGAATTCGTATCCTCCGCACCGGCGGTCGATCCGTATCCGCCTCACGACCTACGGAGCTCTCATGGCTGTTCGTGAGATTGTTATTTATTTTATGTTAGTTTTTTAATTAAAAAGTGTTGAATATGGTAGTCAAAGATAAGCTTTGTTCTTATCTCTTTATGCACACGTTTATTTTATCTCATTCTTAATTTTAGGAACAAATTAGCTTGAAAAATGACTATGTTGAAGAATAAAATAATTAAAAATAGAAAGTATTTATTTCTAGATGTGATCAAACTTACCAAATTTAAGCATTTCTATCTTAAATATTACTTTTTTTTATTATTAATATAACTAATTTATATATTGTATGTAATATAAATTTGCCATATCCCTCCCTTATCCGTATCCTGATTTTTTAAAAATTCACGTTTCCCGTATCCGCATCCGCATCCGCATCCGTTTCTGTACCCGCATCCATATCCGTTCCCGTGCAACATAGCAAAATACCATTAATGAAAGATTAAAACGGCATATTTTAAGGAAACCTGATGTGACTTATGATGGATGGTGTAAAGGTACGCTAAGCTCATCATCTATTTCTACTTGTAGTTGTGAGGGCAGTTGCATGAGGTCATTTCATCCTACTGTGGAAGCTGGCAGTGAGTCATTGTGTGTGTCTCTGGGCCTCACTCCTGAACAAGTTGAGGTTTGGATCTTTATTTAATACATTTGCTAGCAATTTTTTACTCCTCCTTATACTGTAAAGGACACACTTTTATGCCTATCTTTGACCTGATAGGGAATGCCGACTTTCTATTGCCAAAATTGTCAAGATCAGAAGCATCAGTGCTTCTTTTGTGGAACACTTGGCTCTTCTAACAAAGCTGCCGGGGCAGAGGTATGAACATGTAATGGCATGTGTGATTTATTTTGGGCAGTTTGTGTGCCATCAATCTGAAATTGGAATTTATTCTTGCTATGCTATTGATCATGACCCAATGCTGCAACTGTTTATCTTCCTTTCCTCATGGTTGTTTGATGATCTTATCCTGGCTGAAAATTGATGTTTGATTTTAGTAGCTAAATTGCAGTCCTTAAGTTTATTTGTGTCTCCATCTTCTTTTTGATGTCATAGCTAGTTCATTATTTATTGGAGTAGTTTTAAAAACACTTGTATATGAGAAAAAGACAGATCTATGTATCCAATTAATTTTCATTGGTCAACTTTTAGGTGTTCCGGTGTGTGAAAGCTACTTGTGGGCGCTTCTATCATCCTAAATGTGTTTCAAAGCTCCTCCATAGGGAAGATGAAGCTGCAGCACAGCAACTGGAAGGGGAAATATCAAATGGGAAATCTTTTACTTGTCCACTTCACAGATGCCTTATCTGTAAAATGGAAGAAAATAAGAAAGAAAAAGATTTGCAGTTTGCTGTTTGTCGCCGGTGCCCAAAGGCATATCACAGGAAGTGTTTACCTAGGTATTTTCGTATACACCATTCTGACCACATACTTGATAATAGCATGTTTCATGATATCGAATGCTATACCAAATGCTTAATTACCGTCTTTCAGGAAGATTGGTTTTGAGGATGATGAAGATAAAGGTATCATCCAGAGGGCTTGGGAGGGTTTAATGCCAAATCGTATATTGATATATTGCCTGTAAGTAACAAGCATTCTATTCCATTGATGATAGATGAGTTACTTTTCTTTTTTGTTCCAAGTTTATTCATTTAATCACTGGCCCGGATCAATATGTGCAGGAGACATGAAATCAATGATGAGCTTGGAACTCCAGAAAGAAATCACATAAAGTTTTCTAGCATTGAGGAGAAAAGAAAAAAACGCATGTCTGAGCTGTCATCTAGCAGAGAGAAACTCATTCCTAGTAGAAAGATCTCGAATCCAGCAACATCTCCTCGTGAAGTGACAGATATTAAAGCTCGTTCTCAGGCTAAACCGTTGCATTCAAGTGTCAAAGTGGGTTCAGTTTCAAAAAAAGTGGATAATGTTAGTTCAGGTTCCAATCCATTAAAAAGAGTTAAAGGAACAGGTGCGACGAAGAAGTTTGCTCGTGGCCCTGTTAGGAGTGTCACAGAAAAAGTTGACAAGACTTCCACTGCTGTTGGAAACAAAATGTCATTGGGGGATCAACTGTTTGAGTTTTATTCCAGGTCGGGCATGCATGAAGAGGTAGTGGCGGAGAAGGCGGTAGTTCAGAAAGAACAAACTCCAGATTACCAATTGGATGCTGATTCAGAGAAAAGGTATTACATCAACTTTAAGCCTTGAAGCTATTGCATGTTGATTTTTGTCTGCTTTTTTGTTTTTTACATTAGATACTCGTGATACAGAGTAAAAGACTTGATGAAGGCATCCATGTCTGCAGTGACCATGGAACAAATCCTTAAAAGGCACAAGGGACCATCTACCCACTCTTACTTTTCAAGAGAGGCGTTCGATAAAAACATCACGCAAGGCAAGGTTGAGGCAGCTGTTGAGGTACCTGCGTTAGAGTTCATCATAAGCCACAGATTTTTTAACGAATCAACTATGAATCTCCAAAATCGAAGAAAAGATAACTGAAATTTCAACTATCTATTTTTTTTGTTCAGGCTGTTAGATCAGCTTTGGAGAAACTCGAATCTGGGGCGAGTGTGCGAGAAGCTAAAGATATCTGTGAGCCGAGGGTCCTAACTAATGTGGTCAAGTGGAAGGTAATAGTTCTATGTTGTATTTATTGTAAAATTGGTGAAAGCAGCAAGGTTGACATCCTTCTGTTAGTGGACAACTACTCCGAGTTTGCTGATTTCAAGAATCATTTGATATTTTTTGCTTTACTTATTGCGGTGCTTGTGGTAGAATCCTCTTTTGTGGTTCCCTAGTGGTAACAAGGAAACCACAGAATCCAAAGTTCACAACAATCGGGTTTGAGTTTTTTGCTGTTTATTATCAAATATCTGCTTTGCCCCATGGCTGTTTCCGCAGTTATCTGGTCATCTTATCATGGCTAATACATGTTTTTCTCTTTTCATTTGCCATTTTGATCATTCTGTTTAGGTGAGATGCAGGGATCTGACCAGTTGCGGATTTAGGGTGGGGCAGCAGGCGCACCTGCCCCTCAACTTGAGTGGATTTTAATTTTGTGTGTATATTTACCCCTAAGTTCCACAATTTACCTATAAAAATCAAGTTTACCCCCCATGCATTAAATGGTTACATATTTGCCCCTCCTAACTAATGGATCTGCAATTTCTCCTTTATACATTTCGTATTAACCCTTTTAATAGGCTTATTTACAATATAAAAAAATTCCATCGTTGCTGTTAATTTGACCAGAATTGTGTTTAAACTTGACATTTTAGACTTCAAGTTTAAAGATGATCTATTTTGCCACAACTGGAAATTTGCCCTGTATCCCTCACTGGGTCTGACATGGTTTATTTTTTCGTTTCTCAGGATAAGCTGAAAGTTTATCTTGCACCTTTTCTTCATGGCATGCGATATACATCCTTCGGCCGTCATTTTACAAAAGTTGACAAACTTGAACAGGTAAATTCATCTTGCATCCCTATGTTTTGTTATTTTTTCATTTGTCCATCACCTAAATTTATTTTGGTCATTATCATCAGTGGAAAGCGAATCAAATACACCATCTTTTAATCTGCAACTATACACCACTTCCAATAAGTGAATTTTAACTGTCGCACTGATGGCAGTGGATCACCTGCTCATCTGGTCGATAGTTCACTGATTTTATGTGGTCTGCAGTATCCAACTTCAAACAGGATTGTACACGATTTAACCACATTATTAGTGTTTTCTTATACAAACAAACCAAGCAGTCCCAATTTAGACACAAGCTCCATGTTTGCTTCCTGCTTCTTCATAGCCGTCTTTGTTATCTAGTAGTCGCTGGGACGACGACTTGGCGTCGACTAAGTGTCCCGGCTGTTTTCTGCACGTAGTCGTCCGGACGACTTGCAGACAACTCCATTCGGTGTTGTGGACGTCGCCATGGCGTCCTCGTCGTCCGACAGAGCGACAAGTCGAAGCTGAATTTAGAGAAAAAAAATAAAGAATAAAGAGAAAGGATGCCGGAAAGAAAGCCGCAATCGCTGCCGCTACACATTTGTCGGCGTTCGGCCCTTGTAGACTTGAGTTAAATGAAAAAACCCCAACTCAGATGTTTTTACGGGCCGGCCCATTTATTTGCTTCTGTTAACTTGCTTTACATTTGCGATGCGTGACACTGCCTGTGTTTTACAATTATTACTATTTGATTTCTATTAAATAACATATTAATACTTAGCCAAAGGATATATTTATATTATTTTAATTTTAATTATGCTAACACTTAATTAATTGACATTATATATTCAATAAAATATTGTATTCAAATTTAAGATTACATTTTGATGTATTAGTCAGGTAATTCAATTGTTTTATGTATATAAATATAATATATACAGTATATATAATATATTGAAAACGCCATGACAACTTGGAACGACTAGTCTTCCGCCGTGTCGACTAATCGTCCTGACACTATTTTAGCGCCGTGATTCGCCAAGGCGCCTTGATAACTATGATAGCCGTACCTCTTGTTTAAGCTGATTGCCAATCATCAGTTTGTGGCTTGCCTTTTATCCTTGTATAAATCTTCATCTGAATGTTTACTGTCTGGTTTGCAGATTGTTGATAGGCTTCACTGGTATGTTCGAAGTGGAGATATGGTGAGCCTTACAGCTTTCTTTTTTAGTACATAATGATACCTGAGATATCTGATCTTGATCACCTAATTGAGCAGGTTGTTGACTTCTGCTGTGGATCGAACGACTTCAGCTGCATATTGAAAAGAAAATTGGATGAAACTGGAAAAAAATGCTCATTCAAGAACTTTGATATCATTCAAGCCAAGGTATAATCCCATTAAGTTAGAGTCATAAATTGCCCTATGTCCTATTTCCTCAGATGATGAAGTTCATTGTGTCATCATTGTTGCAGAATGATTTTAATTTTGAGCAAAAAGATTGGTTTGAAGTCACTGCCAAGGAATTGGCTCCTGGATCTCAATTGGTAGAACCAACATCCCTTTATTGCTGACTAGTATACAATAATATTCTGTTTGCTACTATCAGTTGTTGCTCATTTCCATTGCTTATGAGATAGATCATGGGATTGAATCCTCCATTTGGAGTCAAAGCATCTCTGGCAAACAAGTTCATTGATAAAGCTCTTGAGTTTAAGCCAAAGCTGCTAATTCTCATTGTCCCACCGGAAACACAAAGGTTTATTATCCTTATGTCACTTAATTCTGGCTTATGAGGTTACTTGCTTATAGTTTTTGCTACCTAACAGATTAGATGAAAAGAAAACACCATATGATCTAGTATGGGAGGACGTAGAGCTGCTCTCTGGAAAGGTTTGTCTTTTTTTCTCTTTGCTTTGATGTCGTCGTTTATATGTATGTTTTTCTTATCTTTCCTCTGTTGACTTGATATATGTCTTTGGGTTGTTCAGTCATTCTATTTGCCCGGTTCTGTTGATGAAAACGATAAGCAGTTGGATGACTGGAATGTCACTGCTCCACCTCTTTATCTTTGGAGTCGCCCAGATTGGACTAGCTCCACTAAAGCAATAGCTCATAAACATGGCCATCTACCCAGAATCCAAAATCAGGGGCAAGAGAACAGTGTCCAAAATCCTGCATCAGAGGCGGTCCCAATGCAAATTGAGGAGCTGGAAGAACCTGCAAGTAGAAGAGTGACAACGAACCCAGGTCTCAAAAAGCCTTCTCCTCACAATTATGGTGGTCACACAGATGGTCGGAAAGAGTATAGGGATGACTCTACGAAGGTTTGGGGCAGAGGACAGAGTGAAGAAGGAAGCAAGGACTTGTCATCGAGAAAGGATTCTTGGGATAAGTCTCGTAGGAGTTCCAGCGGTAAGGGACAGTATGAAGAATGGATTGGTGATCAAGATCGTGTTAAAGCACAGAGTGAGGAACCAAGAGGTGGTGCAACATCAGAACAGCATAACAATGGAAGGTCTGTCAGGAGTGACAGGCAGACGTCTAATCGTACTCCTCATCTGGACAGATCATCATATGAAAGGCACCCGCCGAGAGAACACAGATCTGCATTGGATGGTTACCGGCCAGGTTTTGAAAGAGAACACTCGGGGCAAGCCCCTTTCGGTTTCCAGCCTGACATGCCTGGTTCAGGCGCACCATACGAGCCACCTGGTTTCGGTACCATGGATGCAGACATCACTCATGACATGGCCAGATTGTACAGCTACAATGATCGAATGTTCAGCCCTGGTCCAGATGGTCTTGGCTACAGCCCTTATGTCAATGAAATTAGCGGGAGGAGGGAAACAGAGATGAGATCGCTGATCCAAAACTACGGCAGGCAAGAACCGGACCCTTTCGCAATCCACGACAACTACATGCCCAACCACGAGCCAGGGTACAATCATTTCAGTTCTTTGCCATCAGCCGCATACAACAACTTTAGTACCTCAGCAGCCAACACATCATACAACCGGCTCAGCACCTCAGCCATGGAGCGCTATGCCCCTCGTTTAGATGAACTGAACCATCCAAGGGCCATCAATGGAGGACTCAACAACCCCCATCCGTCACTTGGGACTAGAAGCAGCAGCGTATACGACCCGAGAAGAACAGGGCCACAGCCTCAACGGAGACCCTCTCCTGGTTCTTTAGGCTTTGCATATGGTAACCCTCAAGCCTTTGCTCAAAGCAGCTCGTCAGGCGGGTGGATAGATGACTAAGAGTGGCTGCCTCTCTAGCCTTCCAACGAATCAGTGCGCTATCTGCCGGTCGTACAAACTGGGAAAACCCTCCTTTTGTCGGTAGCTTCTATAACCTTCGGTCATGTCAGTGTCTAGAATCTGGCAGTGACACAGATTCTGCGTTTTCTATATCGGTTTTACTTTCGTCTAGGTTTTTTGTTGAAGGAGTCTTTGCTGGCAGGTAATGTATGCATCTTAAAATGGCATGTGATCCAAAATTTTGGTAGAATGTCTTCAAACTTAATTTTATTTTTGTTCTTATATATTTTACACCAGAGTTATAATATTAGAAGAAGAGTTTTAAGTAAATAAATATTAAATTACATTTTTTTAATTGGAAAACAATTTTATTCTTCTTCTTCAGAACACTCTCTCTATTGGGGTTAACATTTTCAATTCTGTGTCTGACATGGAAACCGAGTTACAGAGGTTCCTCCAGGTGTGGTCGACGGCGACGGCATCGCTCTGCTACTGCTACTACGTGGTCTCCGGCATCCCAAAGGGCTTCACCAGACTCATCTCCATCCTCCCTGTCATCACCCTCTTCACGCTCCTCCCCTTCTCCCTCCAAACCTTCCACCTCGGCGCTCCCACCGCCTTCATCTTCCTCTGGCTCGCCAACTTCAAGCTCCTCCTCTTCGCCTTCGATCTCGGCCCCCTCTCCCCCAACCCTAATCCCAAACCCATCTCCCTCTTCCTCGCCACTGCCTCCTTTCCCATCAACCTCAGGGAGATCAAAATCCCAAACCCACCGACACCGAACCGCCTCAACAAATCTTCGTTCATCTTGCTGGTCAAGCTCATCCTCGTCTTCTCCGTCATCTGCCTCTTCCAGTTCGACTACAAACGGATCCTTCACCCTGATGTCGTTCTGGCGGTCTACTGCTTCTACATGTACCTGGCGGTCGAGACCGTCCTCGCCCTCTCCGTCGCCCCGGTCAGAGCGCTTCTGGGTCGCCGCTTCGAGGTCGATCCGCAGTTCAACGCGCCCTATCTCTCCACATCACTGCAGGACTTCTGGGGCCGCAGATGGAACCTGATGGTCCCCCTCATCCTCCGCCCCTCCGTCTACGGCCCCGTCCGCCGCCTTCTGGCCTCGACGACCGGACCGAGGACGGCGTCGTTCGCGGC
>NQLW01000051.1:444850-460173 GCA_002312845.1 Kalanchoe fedtschenkoi | reverse complement strand
AACTTATTATTAAAAAATATATTATTGGCTACAGATGGCTTCTCATACATATCAATTAAGTTTTTGAACACTTCGACCGGCAACGTTAAACACAATAGTACTTGGTACTCGCCAAACACTAACGTCTTGTCCAAGAGTTTGACGATCCAAGATTTTCGATCTTCTTTCTTTATTATTTCTTGCTTGCATTTCAACAGTGGCTCGTGCAACTTTTTTAGATACAAACAGTTCTTGCAATTTCTAAAAAATTAAAAGTCTCTGTCATGGAACTTGTGAATCTTCACATCCACATAATATATTAATGCTCCCACTTACAACCAATATCTGACACTAATAGTTGTTAAGACACACAACGTTAGAGCAACTTTGTTTGTACAAAGGAAATAAACGAAGTAAGAATAATACATAAGATTTGCGTGGTTCGATAAAGTTGCTTACTTCCATGTCTGCACTGAATTCTTATTTCTTTATCTAGAATGCTGAATTATAATTACACCGAAACTATGTGTTTATGTAACAGATTTAGTTATAAATAAATTAGAACTTCTATTGATAACATTGACTGGAAACTGTCGTAAATTTCTGATCGAAAGTGAAGTTTTATAATAAAAATATTATGTAATGAGTGGCTGGTCAGAAATGTCATTCCAGCCACCTTCTGGTGTTTGTTTTATTTTGCGGCGCTTTAGTGAATTCGCCTTAAAGAGGCCTAATATAACAAAATTCAAATTTGAACAAAAACTGGCTGAAGATTAAAATTCAGAATTCTTCTCTCCTCCCTCCACGGCTCCACCCACTTTTCTGTCCGCTGGCGAACCTCCCGTGACCCAATGACTCATGAGTGAAATGAGAGCACTCCTCCACAAAACAACGTCGTTTTCATTAAAACACACCAACTTTCTGAAATAAATAGTAAAATTTTAAAAATAAAAAAAATTAATTCAACATAAATGTCCAAATAAAAAATAAAAAAAATTAATTCTTAAATTTATATTTTTGTATTCATTAAAAAATAGTTTATTCTTCTGATGAACATAACAACTCATTTAATTAACATATCATTTGATAATCATACCAGCTAATCAGATAAACATGACAACTCATTTGATAAACATATCGGCTCATATGATAAACATATCAACCAATAAATATAGTTCAAATTTGATGAACATAATTATTATTTATGAATATAAAATATTAAATTCATTAATTTAACTTTTATTTGAATTTTTATAATTAAGATAACATATTTTCATTTCATTATTTTTTCTTTTTTCAGATTTTTTTGAATTATTTATGTATTTCTTACTGTTCGTTCGAGAGAGGAAGATGTATTTTAATGAAAACAATGTAAAGCGACGTCGTTCTCGAGCGAGAACACCCATATAAATTAATAGTCTCAATGCACCCAAAAATTTGTGCTTGTGACCAGACCAGCAACGACACAAATAAAACAATTTTTTAACCCGTAATTGGATATAGACGGTCTTGGAAGAGTTTAAATATTTAGTTTGATTAAAAAAGTAAAACACATTTTTACCATTATATTGTATAACACGTAAAATGAAAATTTTAATGTGCACAGATATTTTAATGAATTTCTTGTCTCTGTTCTTTTACTTCTCAAATTCAAGTTGTTCTATTGTCTTCCCAAAATCAATTACTATTTTTTCTTTTTTCTTTCAAACATTTTCTCTTTTGCAAAACCTAAGTCAACCCTAATTTTTTAATTGTGATGAATTGAAGATCTTTTTTAAAAATAAAATAAAATTCAACACTTACTACACAAGCTATTTTAAACTCCCATTTATTTTTTCAGTTCATTTTTATGAACCAGACACGACATAAATGAATGAGGATTCGATTTACAGGTGAAATTAACCTTAGAAATCATATGTTAATGATCATGATTGCAAATGAACAAAGGCAAAAGCAATGGTTCTCTCTTGCAAGGGATTAAATCTGTATTACTAAGAATACATAATATCGTATAAACATATCTTGAACATGACTAAAAATCAGGACCCTGGTCGAGCACGAGACTCAAATGAAGAGAAACATTTCAGGCCTGGGTGTAAACGGGATAATGCTTTCACCAAAATGATTGAACATCGCCAGAAGTAGGTCCCCAGACTCAGTATCATCCTTCCATGCCTGGCCGAGGACACCGGATGCTTTTACCCGTCTACCCACTTCCCTTCCGCCGATACTGCCAGGCACATTTGCATTTGGAAATTGTTGAGAGGCTGATGATGGCAGACCAAGGGTAGAGGTTACAATGGTGTTGGGATATCCAGGCAACCCTTGCATGTTAATGGGCAACGAGTTCAGAGGCATGACGCCCATAGGACCATCTGTTGCCGCTTTCTTTAGTGGGGGTTGCTGCATCAGGTTATCGGTACTAGCCTTTCGTTTATCTACAACAACAACAACAAAATATTATCATCAGGGAATGGATGCAAGTAGAGAAAAAATGTGAACTATCCTCCAATTATTGATTGCAGGTGATACTCGGGCAAAAACACTATGTTTTCTAGGCTCCTTCGATTATTTATGAGCGAGAAGCATACAAGATCACCCATGTACATGCTTCTGCATTTTTTGACCAATTTCAAGGAGGCAAATGTCAGACATGATTGGCTTACTTGGATTTGCGATCATGGTTTTGCCATTGCTCTTCCAGAGACCAGGGTTTGGTGAGGATAGCAAAATGGGAGATTTCTTCAGTGTTTCAAATATGCACAGGCCGGCTGCTCGCTGGAGAATTAATAATCAATATTAGATTTCAGCAAAACTAAGTTAAAAATTGCATCACGCCCATGGTGACTTGAGTATCAGATATTTTAACACCCACCAGTAAGGCTCCATAAACCTGCCAAGCTTCATTCCGCTTCGTCTCGTTCTTTTGTTTTTCCAGTTGCATCTCAGGCTCTAGAAGTTGCAAGTAGGGTTCAAGATTTGGAAGAATCAGAAGTCGTACCTATATGATTAATACAGCTCAGAAATTGTAAGAGCAACAGAAAGATATCAGGTAGCATGAATAAATTAAGCAAACTGAGACATTCAGGTATTAAATTCTGAAATCACAATAGGTGTATTTACTGTTCTATGTAAATTATAGCTATATCTTTAGGATAATTATAGCTATATCTTTAGAATAATTTGAATTTCAGATAAATAGACAAGAAGTGTATTTACTGTTCTATGTAAAGCAGAAATGCATTACTATTCTATATTTGTATATGTCATTCCCTTAAAATAAAGTTCGCTCTCATAATACAACTGCTAGAAGTGAATATGAGCAAAAATTCAAGATTAAAGGAAAAAAATTATGCAAAATCTGAATTCAGCAACAATCATGCAAAGCCATCAAGCCGAATGTTGCAATGGAAACACTTCAAAAACTTGGATATAATTTCCAGTAACCATAGTAGTTCAAAGAATCTTGGATTTACCACACTAGGTCCAAGTGCTGCCAACCCTTGGATTGCGCCATAATGTTGAGGCAATGCCTTTGTTGGGTCCAGGAATGCATGTAGAAGAGTTCTGGTGACACGTGGTTGAAGGTTGTGATATACATGCCCAAATCTGAAAAGGCATCGGGCTGATGACATGAGAAACATTTAAAGTCGGGGCCTGACATGTACCGCGACTGTATAAGTGCATATCATCAAAACAATCTCCAACCAGTTAAAGCATGGACAAAAGAACCAAGATGATCCAGTTTTAATGTCTAACCGTTTGCATATTGAAGCAATCAACTTTGCTGAGAAGTCTCTAGGCACCCATTGGTTATCAGAAAGTTTATTTCCTAATCTTTTTCCAACTAGGCAAGTGATTACAGCAGGCATTAATTGGTGCAACTGAAACATTTGAACACTGTTGTCAACGAAAAGAAAAGAAGACAGTGGGCAAACGCCAAACAAATTCGTATTACACTTGAATGTACTTAGAAAAAATTGCTTGACAGAAAACAACTCAGATATACTTTATCAGTTTACCGTAATTAATATCACCTAGAAAATTGATATAGGAGGGCTTACATAAAGTTCTATATGTATGTGTGGATTCTGTAGTAGGCTCTGCACAATGCGCATCAGAGCCAACAGAAGTGGGGGCTTCTGTAAATTTCTTGAAACCTACATCAAATAAAAAAAAAAAAAAAAGTTCTTGGCAGATGTCCCAAAAAGTAACTGCATAGCCCATTTCATATTTTACCAAAGAAGTCATGGTACCTACAATACCTCATCCTTGACAAAGTAAGTAAAATACGGAATCAAATGATGGAGTCCCGAGTCTGTTGACAAACTCCATAATGCGTTTCTAAAGAGGGTGGTGTTAGACTTATGTAGAGTAAGATCCACGATTTTGTCAAAGTACAGCTGTGACAGGCACCATAAGCTAGAGTTGTTACGAATGTATTGAGACAAAGGTGAAATGATTTCAGTACGCGACAATAAATAACACATAAACGCATCCCATTAAGCTAATAGTATAAGACAAAATACCTGAAGTTCTTTGGACAGAATATGCTTAGTAGATGTTTTAATGTCAGCAGTGAGCCCGTCCTCTTTGGATTCAGACTTTTTGTTCTCGGTTGGTGATCCAAGAGCTACAGTTTGAAGCGAGCAAAGAAAAACATATTATCGCATAATACTAATAGAAATATAATGACAAGTGTGTGGAGTAGACCAAGATGAGTTCCATGATCAATTGTTTCTAACAGAAATAGTAGCACTGTAGTTTCGACTTAATTTTCTACAACCCAATCCGCAGTCCAAATCGAGTGCAGTGACTACAGTGAGGTCAGTAACCTTCAACAGGTGCGTTTTGAGGAATGGCCGGTTGGACTCCTTCAAGGGCTAGCCAATGTACAGTCACTGCAACATCTAATGGTGCTTTTGCAAGTGGAGCCTCGAGTATCTGATAGGGTGTGTACTTGACTCAGTTGAGAAGCATAGCGAAAGATGTCTGAGAAACTAAAACAATAAATAATATCTTACTTCTCTGAACTCTACATCATTGTCACCAAGATAGAATAAATCCTGGTGTCCAGCAGCTTTCTTGAATCGCAAAGAATCGTCAGAGGCAAAACCATAAATTGGCTGAAGAACACAAGGCAGACGACATCAAGCCAAGGTGATTGTCTACGAGAAAAATGTCGCTACAACTAAGGATATTAATATATTTAATGGGGTGATTGCCGAAACCACATGAACATGTATAAGCTAAAATGGAAAACAGCCAAACACCATCTCACTTTCAACATGTCTTAGATATTCAAACCAAACATTGTGAAAACCGCCATCAAATAAGAGCAAGTTGCAGACATCACCTACTTATTTTCAATAAGCACAAATTTTGAAAACTGCAGACATGGAGCTGATCCAGATGGTTTACCTCAACATTTCTCAACTTAAGAGCAGTATCCACGTCAACTGCCCTTAACATAGTACGCCTGGAGTGCCTCATACATATAATTGCCTCCTGCATATTCAGAAATACAGATTGAGATTTTGGAGTGAAACACAGCAACAGCAGCAGCCAAATCAACTTCGGGTATCTTTTTTTAGCAACTGTGACCTAACTGGACACGATGATAGGATCTTAAAATCAGGGAAGCAAAAGAAAACAAGCAGCAACGGGTAAACATAGTAATGAAACCTGCATGATCTCGCGGACGCGGTACTCGACATCTGGAGCAAGAGCTTCGAAGACATCGGGAGCTACGTTACTGAGTCCTACGGTCTGTGCAATGACCTGGATTGATTCCTTAGGCACCCCGCTCATCTCGCATCGCCTATTTGTTGCACACAAGGCGTGGGCGTGGCTACGCCGGACGGATTCGAATTAGTTTCTTGTCGGGTTGCCGAAATCGCTGCTGATTTGAATCTCCGGTCGACGAGGGCACGATTGACGCAGGAGCTTGATGTCCGAAAATAAATCGAACCGATTGATTTCGGTCTGATATTTGGTCCATCAATTTTTAGAATTTCAACTCGGTCCGGTTCAAAATCAGGAAATTTCGATCTGATCCGTATCGCCCAGAAAACACAACATACAACGTTGCGTCTTGGCTTTTGATCGAAATCCATTAGGGCTAGGAGAGATCATTGGTTAAAACCGAACCAAATTAAGAATTCAATTAACAGATAGAATTAATCGATTTAATATTAGTCTAAACGTTAATCGAACCGAACAACGCAATTAAATGAATTTTTTTTGTTAATCGATGCTCGATTAATTTTATGGTTAACCGAACCGAACCGAAATTAATAGATTTTTTTTATCATTTCGTCCCTGATTTAATATTTAATTTATATTTTATTTTAAAAACAAATAAAACCTGTCTATTAACTTACTCCCTATTACAATTCCATTTTCACTAACGCTTAATTAAAATGTTACGTTACATATTTATCATCTTCATCCTGTTCAATACATTCAATTTTTAGAATTTATTTATCTGCTTATGTGAATTGTAAAAAAAATAAATTTAATGGATGGCATAGATGATGAAGCTGCGATTCATTTGAAAATGGAATGGTACTCACTGCTGATTGTTGAATACACATTGACTTTTGGCTCATTCATGATTCCAAAATGAATTCAACACCTGCAAAGATAAAAACACATTTTTTTTAAGATTAATTTTATTGAAGACAAAAGGTCTAGGGACCTTTTGGCAAGCGCCTACATGGAGTGGTATTGTTCTATGAGCATTACAATTAGTCTTCATACAAAAAGGCTTGTTCAGTACCTACAACCTTCTACACAGGCGCCGGACTGGGGGAGTGAGGTGCAGGCGACACGCTACAGCCTGGGGACAGGCGTCCGAGACCTGCTTCAGCTCCCGAGGCGCTACCGCGGACCATCACATGCCTGGCGCGGAAACTCGGGACGCTGCCCACGAGGCTTCTCACACCCCGACCACGGTTCCCTCAGGCCTGCAGGTAAGGACGCCTACTATTATGCTGGCTGCTAGCAGGTACGGGCTTGGGCAGGCGAGACGGCGAGGCTCGGCGTGCGAGTTCAGGACCTGTCACGCTCCAGCGCGACAGAGCACAGAGTCTGCGTCAAGAGGCCACGCCGTGATCCTATCCAGAGGCGTACCGAAAGCAGTGGTTGCTAGTAGCTTGGAACCAGCTCGTCGGAGGGCAGTTATTCTAGAGAGGAGCGATTCCGACTACCTAAAGCTATTTGTTGCAACTTCATGAGAGAAGTTCGACGTGCTGACCCGAGGCTTACGCGCCCAGCCACCAGGCTTCCCTCTGCGGCCTCGACCAACACAGGACTGACCCCGCGGGAACTGCTCATGGGGAGAGGGATCCAACAAGCACCAAAAGAGATCTGACCGCTGCTTGAGGCGCTGACGATGGGCAGAGATCACGCCAGAGAGCCGGCTCCAAGACTTCAGGAGAGACCATCTGCCACTGTCGGACATCGTCATGCCTCCAACAGAAGACAATTGGGCTGGAGGGATCGCCGCGCTCTTATGGAGCGAGGGACCCAGCCAGGAAAACAACAGCGGCCAAGCATGCAAGCTCACCACGCCGAGAGCTCGAAGAGGTGGCCAAGCTCATTCAGGCTGAGCGGCGACGACAAGGCACAAACCCGGGGATTTCTCCGACCGCTGAGAAGCCTGAACCGAGGTGCAGGCTAAGGGAACAGTCGCTCTGTACCACGACCAGGGCAGCTGTCTTCGGCGTTGCAGCCTCGCAGGGCCAAGTCACTGGGCTGTCTGTTTCCTCCGCTCAGGGCTGTAACTATTAGGCAGGCGGCACTCGCTGAAGGATCCAAGCCTGTCCTGCCTCGCGTGAGTAAGCGCCAGGGACGGTGCGAGCGCAACCGTCAAGGATGGGGATTCGAGCCTCCTCGGTTAGGTTCACTGGCCGACGAGGGCTTTCTCCACGCAGCATTCTCGACGAGTGATACCACCACGGGCGTGAGACCGAAGGACTGATGGGGACCGTTGGCGACGGCGAAGAGTGGGGCAGTGCATGTGTGAGGAGGAGGGCTTGCCTCCACCCTCCTCCTCCACCTCCGGCGGCAGGTTAAGAGAAAGATTGAAAAATCTATGAAGAAGGAGGAGATTTTCATAAATAAATAAAAGCAAATATACTATCAAATTAGCATCATCGTCTGAAAAAAAAAACAATGCAATGAAAAAATGATAATAATAGGGTGTGTTTTGGTTTAGGAAAAATTTAGTGGGAAGAAAAATTTGGAGGAAAATGAGAAGAAATACTTTGTTTGGTTTAGAGAAAGCAAGGGAAAAAAATTAGTTGAAAAATTTTAACAAAACAAAATGTGTTTTACTACTTTTCTATGAATTTTCCACCCCTAACCAAACAAAGGAAAATATGATGAAATTAATGATGAATTTTACTTTCCATAAAATTTTACTTTCCTTATAATCTTCTGACATGATACTGCTTCATCTGCATGGACCGCTTCATGAAACAAATACGGCGTTTACACGTTAAAAACGTCGTATATGTTATTCCGCAATACTTTTTACGGCGTTTTAAGATTATAAACGTCGTATATGTATTTAAAGTTTTTTAAATGAATTGGGTCGGGCTTATACGACATTTTCAGATTATAAACGCCTTATATATTTACATTTAAATATTTAAATGCTTTATAGCCGTTATAGTTTACGTTAGAAAATAATTAATATACTATTATTATTATTTAATGGAAAATTTTAATTATGTTTTTTTTATTTTTCTTCTCTAAACAAATAATTAAAGTAATATAAATAAATAATAACAACATAATGAAATATTTATTATATTGGTAATTAGTTTGGTATGAAAATATATAAAAAAAAGTAATATGACACGTTGGCTCACGTGAAGAGGTTTATGAAAGGTTTATTCAATGTGGATGTGAGGTTTATGAAAAAAAAGTTTATGAAGATTGTGATGTGTCATGATACAAATTCTACGTGGCATGACATAAACCTGCTTTTGAGGTTTATTCAATGGGGATGCCTTAAGCTGCATTGATTGATTGCAATACACATTTTGAAGTGTGGACATAGTCATCACGTGAAAAGTCACATATCGTGTTGAAAAGTCAAATTGATAGTTAGCGATTTATTATTAGTTTTGAAATTATTATTTTTTGACTCTTCAACGCGATACGTAGCATCTCGCGTTTGGTGGTGTCCACACTCATTTTAAGCCAAAATGACCATAATATTTATAATTTGTCATCTGAAATTAAAATGGAATAGAATCGAAATGATATCATCAAAAACAATAAAATGTTATTAGAGCAACCTCTAAAATTTTGTAATATAGAAGAAATTGAGCTGGGACGAATTGAGAATGTAACAATCTCAACTCCACAGAGAAGATAGATACACAAGACATTGTATCTGAAAATGAAGGGAAATGTTGCCTGTTTGCAACATAAGCAAGCCAGTATGGTTTTGAAAGTACAAAGATGAAGCCTCAAAAATTTAAGTCTGAAAGGTGCACGCCCACTTGTACACAAACAATTGGTTGCTCTCTCGGCAAATCTATACACAGACAGCTGGATGAAGGGCACAGAATAGAACATCCCAGACGGAGATCACCTGGCCCTGAGATGTGGAAGGCTTGACGCATTACAAGTACTTGATCAACAGCCATATAACAACGATCAGAACGACTATCCCAATCACAGATAAAAGCAAGGACATGCAGGAGCAGCCGCCCTTGGTGCGCTTGTTCAGAATTGCCACATTCCTCATAACTCTCTGTTTCAACAAATGCCACATCAAAATCGGATTACACATCAGGCAAGCTATAGAGACACTGTTGTAGAAAGTTTTCAAGGTGAATGATATTTTGCATCTCATCATTCAGCCTAAATTGATCATCAGTGTCTACAACTAATAATATAAAGGCTATATGAGTACAACAAAATCAACTAATAATATAAAAGCTATATGAGTACACAACAAAATCATATTGAATAACGATACAAGGATACCCTCATATTAATAAAGCAAAGAGAAATATGTGTGTATTATAAAGTAAACATAACCTGAAGCCTGGAGTCCGTAAGTTCAACATGTTCATCCAAGTCCTCCTGCAAAGCAAATAAATAAATAAATAAAAGCTCCGTCTCAGAGGACAACATACAGAAAAGACACCACGATGATAGTAATATACAATGAGCCGAGTGTGTAAGTCAAGTTCTTCATTGACAGCCAATGCAATATGTTTGGTGCTAATAACCGTCTCCTCCAGCTTCTCCAGGCCCTCATCTTGCTCTGTTTCAGAAACAAAGGACATATTTTAGTTTCTATCCGCAAAATTCTTGAATGAATTACTGCAACTGCTTCAGTTAAACAAATTGAGAGGAAGAGAAGCTATTGTTTGCCTCTCATAATTTGACGTTGAAGACCAACAATGCCGTGGTTGTCCAAGCCTGTTGTTCTGCTCATGGCATCAGCTTGCTTTATTTCTGGCCCCAACAAACTATCCCTGTTAGCAAAGTTGGACATGTTCAATGCGGAGGCCATTTGGTTGACTTTGGACCTCAGATTGGCAAGCATGTCTCTGCGACGGTTCATCTCTTTCTCCGACCTGGGATCACAAATATAGAACAAAATAGTGTAAAAAAGCATGTCAAAGGTTCGTTGATCAAAGCAAATACAAGGACTTATTGAAATGGAATATTCAAATCTTAATGCACCGTCTTTGAAAAACAGTAACATGGAGAAGCAAATTTGAATTGAGAACTCAGAAGGAAACTCATGAAAGAGAGAAAATGAAATAAGTTACAGTCTTGATCCAAACATATTAAAAATGGTTCAACTAGCCGGAATCTGCTATGAATAGACATAAAACGTATAAATATACATCCAGTTAGCACTCTATATGCCTCAAGAAAAAAAAGTTCAGCTATGAGTATCCTAATTTCTAAAAGATATTGGAATAAGGAAATTTTTGGTCTATTGTGTACAATGACTTGAGCTAACGTGATTCTACAGGAATGACATACTTTTGCTGCTTTCCAGGTAGCTTTGTCAACAGGCTCTCTAAGCTATCCAGTCTGGTGCCGAGAATTGTAATCTTTCGTCGTATCGCAGACGCATGACGTTGTGCATCAGGTCCTGTTGCAGGCCTTGAACTCCTTTCAGCAACCATAGCAGTGATATCATCTGAAAGTTTCACTGCTTCATTGTATTCCTTTATCCATGTATCAACGGAAGATGCCATTTCCCTGAACAATGTAACACATTTTTCATATGAGTAGGACTGAAAGCTACACTTCCTTTGCAGTCTTTTCAATTTCTGAACATTTAACAACAAAATCAGAAATCACTCTTGAGACACTGAATATCACTAAAACCCGGCACCTACAAATCATGCTAAGTTCACTGGCTGATGCTCCGCGCGCTCCTCAATTACGGAACAACTTACAAACTAACAGCAGATGAAAACTCACACAATGATACATCCAGACATCCTTTTACCGAGCTTTACACACGCTGCTCTAGTCGAATCCTTTGATCCCTTCATCTACAGGTGATACGGTTACCTCAAGGCGAGAAGCTCATAACAATATAGTTTATGATAGTAGAAACTTACATAACAAAATCTTAAGTTTCTGCAAACTATATAAACCCAGAATTACTATGACTAAGGCACCCAGATTAATTGTGGCATCAATTCAAAGACAAGCCGTACCAAACTCAGATTAGGTCAGTTTCACGAAAATACAACATCCCACCCAAACAGCCGGACTGTGTATTAAGAATCCAATCTTTTCCCCAAATCGAATACTACCTAAAATGAGTTCCAAAAATCGAGATAAAAAGGAAGAAAGGAAGCAAGAAAATACCTGATCGCGCACAGAAGAAGAGAGGTTAACGAAATCGGATCGGGAATCGAGGTTTAAAAAGGAAGGAAGACTTGACGTGCGGACTTGGGTTAGGATGATGGCCGGCGACGCCCTTCAATCGGCGGGTTTTGTTGGCTCCGTCGTCGTGGTCTTGATCGTGAATGTGATCTGGAAAACAAGCTTTTGTAGATTTCTCATTATGTGACTAATTACGAGTAATTAAGTGGCTTAATGTTGTAATTAGAAGCTTTAGAGGTAATGTTTTGAAAAACTTTATGAGGTGGTAGGTTGTGAACGTAGCGTTTAATAATTAATCGGTTAGAAAGATATTAATCAAGAAAAATTATATGTATTAAATAATAATTTCAGTAATTAAATATATAAATATATATTTAAATTATTATTTTTATAAAAAAATTAAATCTCAAACAATTAACTGCTTAGAAGAAACGTTTTGATACTATTTAGCGATTACTGAATCTAAGGCACATCTTCTATTATATAGTTTAGAACATTTATCTAGAACACGTTTCAATACTTTTTGCAATTAATCAATCTAATAGAGACGAGTCCGTTTAATTTTTTTTATGAATTCTAATACATTAATGTTAAACAAGTTTTATGTCAATCAAACAGATTTGTTTAGTGCAAAAGAAAATAATATTTGGGGTAAAAACGTGATTTTAATTTTAATAAAACTATTCAGTTTATAAAACACACATGACACACGGTGATTGAGATCGTAATCCTTTCTTTATTATGTGGGGCTGGCTTGGGCCTGTGTTTATTTGCGGAAAGTATTACGATGAAAATTCAGGAGAATTTGTTGGATCAAGAATTGATCAATCTGTATTAGGTTTTAGCCTTTAGGCTAGCATATGAATTAAAGCAATATCTAACTAACGTAAACACTTAATTCATAATTAGATGTGGAGGTTTAACCATGTTCAAATTTAGTTTAATTGAACCACAAGCATCAAACATATTGTGTATTGTTTTTTTTCTTTCTAATATTCTCCATTTATATTAAAATAAATACAGTTAAAAAGCTTTCAATTATCACTCATTCTTCAATTATCTTATGCACTATTCGAATTGTCAATAATTGAAAAAGAAAATTTTGAAATAATTGTATTTTATAAATTACAATCACACTACTAAATTATATTACTATAAAAATACACTTGTACACTATAATTACGTCATTCTCTCACTGAATTGTTTTTAAAAAATTCATTTTATACATTTATCAAATCGAACACCTTCACGGACCACTCAACTATTATATTTAATGGCGTTTCAAATTCTGTTCACTATCTCCCACTTTCTGGTGCTTAGTGTGTGTGAGAACACTATCATGATATATAAAAATTATTAATATTCAATTAATTTTGTATATTTAACTCAAAAATAAACTATATTAATTATATAATTTTAGAAAGTATAAAATCTCAAAAAATTAAAATTAAATAATGGTTGTGTGAGATAAAAGCTCTCTTTATTACAGTATTACAAACGAAAGGAAAAGAAGTAAGCCGACAAATTCATTTGTTCTTTGCTTTTGTCGAGTAGAAATAATTTACTATGTTCTTATACAAGCAGAAGAGAACAAAGTTGCGAAAATACGATTACGGTGGGAACAAACAAATTATTAGAAGGAAAATGAAGAATTTTTGTTTAGTTGAAGAAAAGTTGAGATAAAAAATTAGATGGAAAATAAAAAATAAAATTTGATTGATTCTATATTATTTTCACTCCTAATCACATAAGAATGAAACGAAATTCTTGAAAAATATATTTTCTCTCAAATTTTAATATTTCTCAAACTAAACACAACTTAGGCATCCATGGAAACATTTTGAATTGATTACTTAAAAAGGTTTTTAGTAAAGATATAGTAGGTAATACGTTCATTAATTTTACAGAATTCTAATTCAATTACACCATATTTCACTAAGTATCGAATATATTTGATCCCAACCTATTTATTTGTGAAATGAGATATTATTGGAAAAAATTCAAAATAAGTTTTTAACTACCATCATTTTCCCATTTACAATTATGCTCTTAACCAAACAATATTATACCAAGCAGACATGTACACGAAAACTAAGTCACTGGACTGTAAAATTAAATAATCTCACATGGCACATCTTTTGACAATTTGAATATTTCAGACCATAATTAAAAAAATGATGATAGCTCAAAGCATTTCAATATTATAGTCTCTAGAAAACACTAATCATATTTCATAGAAAATTCCTGTTACAGTATACCCCGCAAAATTTTAGAATGCTTCAAATAATTATAGGTGCTAAAGAAACTGAATTTCGTGGTAGGGAGTGAGATTGAAAAAGCTGAGAAACTGATCGGATCAGTTGATTTGAAATGTGACAGAGTTGTTAACTTTTTTTTGGAGTTTAATGATTGATATGATGCATCTCGCCCTTGTCGTCCCTTCTGCTTAACATTTATTTCCCTAACAATAAATTTCTTTTTCGTGGAGTGACGAGTTTTTTTTTTTTTTTTTTCAAACGCTAACAAAGATAATCAATGGAAACAGAACAAAAGATAACAGATTACAACCCTAGAATAAAACACAGCACAGGCGCAACGCGCGCGTGGCATTGATCTGGATTTTAGAGACATTAGAAAAGCAGTGTCGGATGAGCTTATACACGGACGGGATCATTTCATCTGCTCTTGTTCTCCCTCTCTTTTCAATCACTATTATGTGCTCAGAGAGCACATACTCCCGTTTGTGACATCGTTTTGATTTTGATGAAAACAACATCGTTTTATATTTTACACATTAAAACAAACACTCAGTCCATACAACTGATGAATATATAAGCACAACTGATTAATATAACAACACAACTGGTGAATATTGAAGCAGAACTGATGAATATACAAAATTGGTGAATTTAAAACCACAACTGATGAATATAACAGCATAATTGGTTGAATATAGAAGCACAACTAGTGAATATTCATCAGTTATGCTTCTACATTCACCAGTTGTGCTGTTATATTCATTAGCTGTACTTATATATTCATCGGTTGTTTGGGCCGAGCGCGGGTGTGTAACACGTAAAACGACGTCATTTTCATCGAAATCAAAACGACGTTGCAAACGAGAGTAGGTGCTCGAAACATGCAAAAATTTGCACCCTTTTCCTGTACAAATAGTCTCAAAATTATGTAAATGCTTTAGAAGTGTAATTTTTGCTCCAAAATTTGTTCATCAATAAAATCTCCATTCTCCGACTAAATAAATATTCTCCACACTCACAATCGTGTTTCTTACATTGGGCCTCATAGAATAGGATTGCGAGTACGATCTTAATATTTTGAATTTGATGAGGTTGGAATAGGGATGGCAATTCAACCGTAACCGAACCGTAACCGAACCGTAACCGAACCGGTCAACGTGGTTAATAACCGAGTTGACCACGCCCGCGGTTAAAACCGTA
>NQLW01000051.1:427918-438758 GCA_002312845.1 Kalanchoe fedtschenkoi | reverse complement strand
CATCTTTTGCTCTGAGTATGCTCCCCACAATGGACTTGGAGACAGAGCAAATTAGCCAGGACATCACTGTGTCATTGCACCTTTTCCATTTAGCTAATTGTTGAATATCATCAGGTTTTGGTATCTCACCCTTAATAAACTCAAGCTTTGATTTGGCTCCTAAGGCTAACTCCATAGATTTCCGCCATGACCCATAATTTTTGGTCCCTACTAGTACATCACTAACCAGAGACATGTTTGTATTTTCATTGCTGTTAACATACAAAGGATCATCTGCAGGTCCATAACCTGCTGCAGCAGGATTTCTTTCTGCTACTACTTGGTCTGCCATTTCTTCAACCTTCAACCGATGTTTTCAATTACAGTTTACACTGCTAAAATGACTGGATTACTTCCTGTCTAAGCCCGTGGCTCTGATACCATGAAGAAAACTGGATGATAAATGAGTGCAAGCTTCAACAACGTTCTGTTGAAGCTGCAGGAAAAACAATGGAACAGTAAATGGAAGGGAAGAACCTGACCAAGATGCCTGCTTCTTCAATAAATTTCTTCTCAATCTTATTTATGATCTAGGGTTTTTACAGCTTTATATACAAGGTTAAGTGTCCTACAATTTACACGTAAATGAGAAAAACCAAGAACAGCCCGTTTCCCTAGGCCCATAGGACTCTGAAATATCAGTCTGCACTGATCCGTAGGCATTTGGTCCTTGTTCTGCATTATTCCTTCTGCAGAGGAAACGACGCCGTTTCTCTCTTCTTTTTCTTTCCCAAACGCTGTCGCTTGTTACCTTTCCCTTCGCGCCATTCTTCTTTTTCTTGGAACGACAACGTTCCGACCTCCTTCCTCAACAGAACCGAGATGCGGGCTAAGGGAACAATCGCTCTATACCACGACCAGGGAAGCTGTCTTCGGCGTCGCAGCCTCGCGAGGCCAAGTCACTGGGCTGCCTGTTTCCTCCGCTCAGGGCTGCAGCTACTAGGCGAGCAGCACTCGCTGGCAGATCCAAGCCTGTCCTGCCTCGCGGGAGTAAGCGCCAGGGACGGTGCGAGTGCAACCGCCGAGGATGGGGATTCAGGCCTCCTCGGTTAGGTCCACTGGCCGGCGAGGGCTTTCTCCACGCAGCATTCTCGACGAGTGATACCACCACGGGCGTGAGACCGAAGGACTGATGGGGCGGTTGGCGGCGGCGAAGAGCGGCGAAGAGCGGGGCAGTGAATGTGCGAGGAGGAGGGCCTGCCTCCATCCTCCTCCTCCACCTCCGGCGGCAAGTTGAGAGAAAGGTTGAGAAATCTAGGGAGAAGGAGGAGATTTTCATAAATAAATAAAAGCACATATACTATCAAATTAGCATCAGCGTCTGAAAAAAAAACAATGCAATGAAAAAATGATAATAATAGGGTGTGTTTGGTTTAGAAAATATTTGGTAGGAAGAAAAATTTGGAGAAAAATGAAAAGAAATACTTTGTTTGGTTTAGAGAAAGCAAGGAACGAAAAAATTAGTTGAAAATTTTTAACAAAACAAAATGTGTTTTATTACTTTTCTATGAATTTTCCACCCCTAACCAAACAAAGGAAAATATGATGAAATTCATGATGGATTTTACTTTCCATCAAATTTTCCTTTCCTTATAATCTTCTGACATGATACTACTTCATCTGCATTGCTTCATCTGCATGGAGCGCTTATGAAACAAATACGGCGTTTACATGTTAAAAACACCGTATATGTTATTCCACAATACTTTTTACGGTGTTTTAAAATTATAAACGTCGTATATGTATTTAAAGTTTTTTAAATGAATTGGGTTGGACTTATACGACATTTTCAGATTATAAACGCCGTATATATTTAGATTATTTAAATGTTTTATAGCCGTTATAGTTTACGTTAGAAAATAATTAATATATTATTATTGTTATTTAATGGAAAATTTTAATTATATTTTTTTATTTTTCTTCTCTAAACAAGTAATTAAAGTAATATAAATAAATAGTAACAACATAATGAAATATTTATTATATTGGTAATTAGTTTGGTATGAAAATGTATATAAAAAATAATATGACAAGTGGGCTCACGTGCAGAGATTTATGAAACGTTTATTCAATGTGGATGTGAGGTTTATGAAAAAAAAAGTTTATGAAGATTGTGATGTGTCATGACACAAATTCTACGTGGCATGACACAAACCTGCTATTCAATGGGGACACCCATTGATTGATTGCAATACACATTTTGAAGTGTGGACATAGTCGTCACGTGAAAAGTCACATATCGTGTTGAAAAGTCAAATGGATAGTTAGCGATTGATTATTGATTTTGAAATTATTATTTTTTAACTCTTCAACGCGATATGTAGCATCTCGCGATTGGTGGTGTCCACACTCATTTTAAGCTAAAATGACCATAATATTTATAATTGTCATCTGAAATTAAAATGGAATAGAATCGAAATGATATCATCAAAAACAATAAAATGTTATTAGAGCAACCTCTAAAATTTTGTAATATAGAAGAAACTGAGCTGGGACGAATTGAAGATGTAACAATCTCAACTCCACAGAAAAGATAAATACACAAGACATTGTATCTGACAATGAAGGGAAATGTTGCCTGTTTGCAACATAAGCAAGCCAGTATGGTTTTGAAAGTTCAAAGATGAAGCCTCAAAAATTCAAGTCTGAAAGGTCCACTTGTACACAAACAATTGGTTACTCTCTCGGCAAATCTATACACAGACAGCTGGATGAAGGGCACAGAATAGAACATCGCAGATGGAGATCACCTGGCCCTGAGAAGGCTTGACGCATTACAAGTACTTGATCAACAGCCATATAACAACAATCAGAACGACTATCCCAATCACAGATAAAAGCAAGGACATGCAGGAGCAGCCGCCCTTGGTGCGCTTGTTCAGAATTGCCACATTCCTCATAACTCTCTGTTTCAACAAATGCCACATCAAAACCGGATTACACATCAGGCAAGCTATAGAGACACTGTTGTAGAAAGTTTTCAAGGTGAATGATATTTTGCATCTCATCAATCATCATCCAGCCTCCAACACTGCCCCTATCTCACAGGTGCATTTGTCGTTATTAATTAATCATCAGTGTCTACAACTAATAATATAAAGGCTATATGAGTACAACAAAATCATATTGAATAACGAGACAAGGATACTCTCATATTAATAAAGCAAAGAGAAATGTGTGTACTATAAAGTAAACATAACCTGAAGCCTGGAGTCCGTAAGTTCAACATGTTCGTCCAAGTCCTCCTGCAAAGCAAAAAAACAAATAAAAGCTCCGTCTCAGAGGACAACATACAGAAAAGACACCAGGATGATAGTAACATACAATGAGCCGAGTGTGTAAGTCAAGTTCTTCATTGACAGCCAATGCAATATGTTTGGTGCTAATAACTGTCTCCTCCAGCTTCTCCAGGCCCTCATCTTGCTCTGTTTCAGAAACAAAGGACATATTTTAGTTTCTATCCGCAAGATTCTTGAATGAATTACTGCAACTGCTTCAGTTAAACAAATTGAGAAGAAGAGAAGCTATTGTTTGCCTCTCATAATTTGACGTTGAAGACCAACAATGCCGTGGTTGTCCAAGCCTGTTGTTCTGCTCATGGCATCAGCTTGCTTTACTTCTGGCCCCAACAAACTATCCCTGTTAGCAAAGTTGGACATGTTCAATGCGGAGGCCATTTGGTTGACTTTGGACCTCAGATTGGCAAGCATGTCTCTGCGACGGTTCATCTCTTTCTCCGACCTGGGTTCACAAATATAGAACAAAATAGTGTAAAAAAGCATGTCAAAGGTTCGTTGATCAAAGCAAATACAAGGACTTATTGAAATGGAATATTCAAATCTTAATGCACCGTCTTTGAAAAACAGTAACATGGAGAAGCAAATTTAAATTGAGAACTCAGAAGGAAACTCATGACAGAGAGAAAATAACATAAGTTACAGTCTTGATCCTAACATATTAAAAATGGTTCAACTAGCCGGAATCTGCTACGAATAGGCACAAAAAATATAAATATACATCCAGTTAGCACTCTATATGCCTCAAGAAAAACAAGTTTAGCTATGAATATCCTAATTTCTAAAAGATATTGGAATAAGGAAATTTTTGCTCTATTGTGTACCATGACATGAGCTAATTCTACTGGAATGACATACTTTTGCTGCTTTCCAGGTAGCTTTGTCAACAGGGACTCTAAGCTATCCAGTCTGGTGCCGAGAATTGTAATCTTTCGTCGTATCGCCGACGCATGACGTTGTGCATCAGGTCCTGTTGCAGGCCTTGAAGTCCTTTCAGCAACCATCGCAGTGATATCATCTGAAAGTTTCACTGCTTCATTGTATTCCTTCATCCATGTATCAACGGAAGATGCCATTTCCCTGAACAATGTAACACATTTTTCATATGAGTAGGACTGAAAGCTACACTTCCTTTGCAGTCTTTTCAATTTCTGAACATTTAACAACCAAATTGGAAATCACTCTTGAGACACTGAATATCACTAAAACCCGGCACCTACAAATCATGCTAAGTTCACTGGCTGATGCTCCGCGCGCTCCTCAATTACGGAACAACTTACAAACTAACAGCAGATGAAAACTCACATAATGATACATCCAAACATCCTTTTACTGCTCTAGTCGAAGCCTTTGATCCCTTCATCTACAGGGGATACGTTTACCTCAACCGAAGCTCATAACAATATATTATGATAGTCGAAACTCACATAACAAAATCTTAAGTTTCTGCAAACTATATAAACCCAGAATTACTATGACTAAGGCACCCAGATTAATTGTCGCATCAATTCAAACTCAGATCAGATGAGTTTCACGAAAATACAACATCCCAACCAAACAGCCGGACCGTGTAGTAAGAATCCAATCTTTGTCCCAAATCGAATACGACCTAGAGTGAGTTCCAAAAATCGAGATAAAAAGGAAGAAAGGGAAGCAAGAAAATACCTGATCGCGCGCAGAAGAAGAGAGGTTAACGAAATCGGATCGGGAATCGAGGTTTAAAAAGGAAGGAAGACTTGCGGACTTGGGTTAGGATGATGGCCGGCGACGCCCTTCAATCGGCGGGTTTTGTTGGCTCCGTCGTGGTGGTCTTGGTCGTGAATGTGATCTGGAAAACAAGCTTTTGTAGATTTCTCATTATGTGACTAATTACGAATAATTAAGTGGCTTAATGTTGTAATTAGAAGCTTTAGACGTAATGTTTTGAAAAACCTTATGAGGTGGTTGGTGGTGAGCATAGCGTCTAATAATTAATCGATTAGAAAGATATTAATTAAAAAAAATTATTTGTATTAAATAATAATTTTAGTAATTAATTATATAAATTATATTTAGAATAATTATTTTTATAAAAAAATTAAATCTCAAACCAGAAACGTTGTAATACTACTTAGCGATTAATGAATCTAAAGTACATCTTCTATTACATTGTTTAGAACATTTGTCAGCTGGACCAGCTTATGCGCATCGCATCTGATCACTGCTGCACCGAATCCAACAACTGACCAACGTGTCAGCGATCTGCTTCATTCAATTCCACGTGTCATGATTCCATTCGTGTAAACCAGCGGAATCGTACACCTCAATTTCAGCGGATCACTCACCCCACTCTCCATCTTCTGCTCCACTGACCTCAACAGCTCCGAATAGGAAAAGCAAAGCATTTCCAGCTACTGGGAGAGAGAGATGAAGCTGTCGATGTTGAAGATCGTGGTGGCGCTGTTAGCTCTCAATTTCATCTCTTGCTTCGTGTACCTCTCGTCCCACCCGGACTTCCATCTCTTCCGCCACGATCGACGCCTCACCGCCGACAAACAATCCCCGCCGGAGACGCGGCGGAATTCGACTCCCGAAGTTTACATTCAGCATCACGTGCTGAAACCGTGGCCGATTCTGCCCTCCTACTTACCGTGGTCTCAAAACCCCAACGTCTCACTCGGCACCTGCGAGGCCTACTTCGGCAACGGCTTCACCCGCCGGATCGATTTGTTGAAATCGAGAGGTAAGGGGTCGGGAAGTGGTGGATGGTTCATGTGCCACTACAGCGACACTCTGCGGAGCTCGATTTGCGAAGGGGGGAGGGTGAGGATGTGGCCGGAGAAGATCAGCATGTCGAGTGGCGGTGAGAAGCTGCGGGAGGTTATCGGTAGGGGAGAGGAGGTGGAGCTGCCGGATTTCGAACCTGGCGCGTTTGATGTGGATGGCGGCGGAGAATTTAAGAATAATAAGCTGAGAAGTTGAAGTATTGAAACTTTATTAGTTTTACATGTATTAATTGGTTGTATGTTAAAAATTTTATTAGGTTGGTTATACATGTTTTTTAAGTTAGTCTTTTAAATTAATTTTGACTGAACCGAACCGAAGTCGAACCGAACTGATCAGTTTGATTCAGTTTGGTTTTTCAAATTGTATGATTCGGTTCGGTTCAAAAAAAATGAAAACCGATGAATATCGGTTCGATTCAGTTTTTACATAAAACTGAATCGAATCGAACCGTTACACCCCTAATTTGTCTAGAACACACGTTTCAATAACTTTTTGCGAATAATCAATCTAATGGAGACGACTCCGTTTAATTTTTTTATGGATTCTAATACAGTAATGCTAAAGAAGTTTTATGTCAATCAAATAGATTTGTTTTAGTGCAAAACAAAATAATATTTAGGATAAAAAATGTGATTTTGGTTTTAATAAAACTATTCAATTTATAAAATACATATGACAAACGGTGAAAAGGATTGTAATCCTTTCTTTACTATGTGGGGTTTGGGCCTGTGTTTATTTGCCGAAAGTATTAAGACGAAAATTCAGGAGAATTTGTTGGATCAAGAATTGATCAATCTATATTAGGTTTTAGCCATTTAGGCTAGCATATGAATTAAAGCAATATCTAACTAACGTAAACACTTAATTCATAATTAGATGTGGAGGTTTAACCATGTTCAAATTTAGTTTAATTGAACCACAAGCATCAAACATATTGTGTATTGTTTTTCTTTTCTTCTAATATTCTCCATTTATATTAAAATACATACAGTTAAAAGAGCTTTCAATTATCACTAATTCTTCAATTATCTTATGCACTATTCGAATTGTCGATAATTGAAAAAGAAAATTTTGAATAATTATATTTTATAAATTATAATTTCACTACTAAATTATATTACTATAAAAATAGACTTGTACACTATAATTACGTCATTCTCTCACCAAATTTTTTTTAAAAAATTCATTTTATACATATTATCAAATGGAACGGCTTCACCGACCACTCAACTATTATATTTAAGGAGAAAAATTCAAAAGGGACCCTGAACTACCACCACTTACCCAATTGTGGTCAGAACTATCATAATTTCTGAAAAGGGTTCAATGAAAAAAATTGATTGATTTTCTAAATTAAAATTTACCATTACATTCCAAACCTAGTATTATTATAAGATTTAGATTTGTGTGCGAAAATTACGTCATTTGGCTATCAAAAGACGTCATTTTCTTCATGTGCGCAAAATGATAGAAATATTATTAATATTCAATTAATTTTGTATATTTAACTCAAAAAATAAACTATATTAATTATATAATTTTAGAAAGTATAAAATCTCAGAAAATAAAAACTAAATAATGGTTGTGTGAGATAAAAGCTCTCTTTATTAGAGTATTACAAACGAAAGGAAAAGAAGTAAGCCGACAAATTCATTTGTCCTTTGCTTTTGTCGAGTAGAAATAATTTACTATATTCTTTATACAAGCAGAAGATAACAAAGTTGCGAAAATACGATTACGGTGGGAATCAACAGACCAAATTATTAGAAGGAAAATGAAGAATTTTTATTTAGTTGAAGAAAAGTTGATATAAAAAATTCGATGGAAAATAAAAAATAAAAAATGATTAATTCTATATAATTTTCACTCCTAATCACATAAGAATGAAACGAAATTCTTGAAAAATATATTTTCTCTCAAATTTTCATTTTTCTCGAACTAAACACAACTTAAGCATCCATGGAAACATTTTGAATTGATTACTTAAAAAGGTTTTTAGTGAAGATATAGTAGGTAGTACGTTCATTAATTTTACAGAATTCTAATTCAATTACACCATATTTCACTAAGTATCGAATATATTTGATCCCAACCTATTTATTTGTGAAACGAGATATTATTGAAAAAATTCAAATTAGGTTTTTAACTATCATCATTTTCTCATTTACAATTACGCTCTTAAACCAACAATATTATACCAAGCAGACATGCACACGAAAACTAAGTCACTTGATTGTAATGGCACATCTTTTGACAATTTGAATATTTCCATCCATCATTAAAAAAATGATGATAACTCAAAATATTTCAATATTATAGTCTCTAGAAAACACTAACCATATTTCATTACATTATACCCCACAAAATTTCAGAATGCTTCAAATAATTATAGGTGCTAAAGAAACTGAATTTCATCATAGAGAGTGAGATTGAAAAAGCTGAGAAACTGATCGAATCAGTTGATCTGAAATGTGACAGAATTGTTAACTTTTTTTTGGAGTTTAAATATTGATATGATGCATCTCGCCCTCGTCGTCCCTTCTGCTTAACATTTATTTCCCAAATAATAAATTTCTTCTCGAGCTTTTTCATGGAGTAACGAGTTCAAGCATCTGAAAACGCTGCGTTTTGTTGTGAAACATTAGAGTAAAACACAGCACATGCGCAACGCGCGCATGGCATTGATTTGGACTTTAGCGACATTGGAAAAGCAGTGTTGGATGAGCTTATACACGGACGGGGTCATTTCATCTGCTCTTGTTCTCCCTCTTTTTTTCAATCGCTCTTCTGTGTTACGAGAGCACTTACTTCCGTTTACGGTGTCATTTTACATGAAACACATTAAAACACACACTCGGTCTAAATAATCGATGATTATATAAGCATAGTTGATGAATATAACAATACAATTGTTGAATATAGAAGCAGAACTGATAAATATTCACCAGAATTGATAAATATTCACTAGTTATGCTTCTATATTAATCAGTTACGCTTCTATATATATTCAAGAGTTGTGCTTCTATATTCACCAGTTTTGTATATTCATTAGTTATGCTTTTATATTCACTCGTTGTGCTGTTATATACATTAGTTATGCTTATATATTCATCAGTTGTTTGAGCCGAACGCGGATGTGTAACATGTAAAATGACGTCGCTTTCATCGAAATCAAAACGACGTCGCAAACGAGAGTAGGTGTTCGAAGCATGCAAGAGTTTGCTCCCTTTTCTTGTACAAATAGTCTCTAAATCATGTAAATGCTTTAGAAGTGTAATTTTTGGTCCAAAATTTGTTCATCAATAAAATCTCCATTCTCCGACTAAATAAATATTCTCCACACTCAGAATCGTGTTTCTTACATTGGGCCTCATAGGATAGGATTGCAGGTACGATCTTAATATTTTGAATTTGATGAGGTCGGAATACCACCACCTTATAGGACGATGTAGATGGATTGGCCAAACAGTTGGGAGCCACCTAAAAATGATATTTTTTTTAAAATTTATTTATCAATTAAAAAATGACACGGGTCTATTCGTATTCTATATAAAATTATTTTATTTTACACAAAATCATTTATAAAACCACTCATATTTTGTGTTAACCACTTTAATTAACTTTGACTGTGTTTATTACTCTCTCAATCCTCTTTTACTTGTCACTTAACCGAATTTTTATGTCCACTTTAATTTGACACTTAACAATTTTCAATGTGTATTTAATATCAAGAAGTACCTTAAAATATCAAACTTAATGACTTATTTATCGTAATCAATAAAAAAAACCGAGTAAATCACCAATTCGTGTTTAAAGGTGGTTTAGTTGCGGACAATGTGACAGCCCTACCACATAAAATTTTAAAAGAAAGATTTATATGTATAATTTTAATTAAAATTTTAATTTTGTCTAAATGTAATGAAAAATTTTAATTATGTAATTTATTTTATTTTATGTTTTCAGAAAAAAAAACGTAAGTTGAATTTATTTAATCCATTAAATTATATTTGGCATTCGGGGGGCCATTTGAAAGAAGATCTTTTAAGAATTTGTACGTATTGATGAGTGATCTAAAAAATGAATCGGTGAAGATGGTAGTTAGCACACGTTTCGTACGCCGTATTATTTATGCATGTATTATTAATATCCGTATAAATAATACCACCTATTGAGGAGGTATTATTAATACGGGTTTCCAAAGGTAAATTTTCTCTCCCCGCATTATTAATACGTATTTCTATTTTGTACCAAACACATTACTATGGTATTAATAATATCATCCCGTTTCTGATACATGTTACCAAAGGAAGGCTTAGTTTATGTATTTTTGCAAGGGTTGGCGCCAATGCCATCTTAATGTACCAAAACACCGACAAATCAGCCTGATGTAAATCTAAAGTTTCAGCTGGCCAGATTGAGTTTCATCTTGTGAGACGATTTGGCGTAAGGAATGTCTCTGCTTCTACATCAGCGAAATGCTTTTCAGGTTCCGCCATTTTTCTGTTCCTTGGTGGCGACACGTCGATGCAGATGGAGCATCCATGGAGGAATTAACGTGTCATGCACAAGGGTTTTGGAGTTGGTTTGATTATGATGGTTCAACGTAACAGCGTTGCTTTAGTTGATGCTAGCTGCATTCATATTTGAATCGATACTCTGATACTTAAAGTAGCCGGATCATCAACCCAACCTAGTACCTACCACGATCCTTGTTTGTTTGAATCTGCCTGTAAATATTA
>NQLW01000051.1:389864-426065 GCA_002312845.1 Kalanchoe fedtschenkoi | reverse complement strand
CTACGTCCCGAGTTATTTGTCTTTTTAACATTTTAGACAATAGATTAATTCGTCTTTTTTCAATTTTATGACAAATAATATTATAATAGATATCAATATATTTGTATCAAATTTTGTTTTATTGATATTTCTGTATCATAATTTTTACTATCTACATTTTTATAATTTTATGAACTTATAATTAAGGCAGAAAAGAAGGAGCAGACATTTATAAAGTGTAGTTGTAATCATAAAAAGTGCAGGCAGTTAATGCAAATTCTCCCACGGATCTCTCTTCTTTTGTTTTTCTATACCGGTTCGTGCTTCTCTTCTCCTCCTCATAAAATTTCAATTTCAAAAGTTTCGAACAAATTGCAACTAGGAACCATCAAGAAAAAATTACATAGTTTTGGGGTTTCAAAATATAAATATCCTACACGTATCAGTTAATTATTAAACATTAATATTTATAACTATTTATCACTCTGCACCAACTGCCAAACACCCCCAAAAAGGTGTAAATATAACCTAAGTTTATTATCAAAAATGTGAGTTTGATCATATTTAGAGTCGTCTTATAATATAATGAAGGAAAATTATGGGGGCTGATTCTTGGATGCACCGATCACACTCATCTAGATGAATGCTCTCATTCAATAACGATGTCGTTTTACGTCGTCTTTCGCTAAACAATCTCACCTACACGGCGAGTAGAAAATAAATAAAAAATTAAAATATATATATTTTATTTAAGAAAAGTTTTAAATAAAAAATTAAATTAATATTTTCTATTCATTAATTATACATTTATTCATTAAATGTGTATATTTATTCAATAACTATGCATTTTTATTTTTCACAAAATATACAACTTTGAGATAATATGTTCATCAGATTTGATAATAAGTTCATCAAGTTAGCCGTTATATTCATCAGATGCAATAATATATTCATCAGGTGTAATAATATATTCATCAGATGAGCTTATATGTGCATCATATTTGATAATATATTCATCAGATGAGTTGCTATGTTCATTAAATGATATGTTCATCAGATTAGATCATATGTTCATCAAATCTGATAATATGTTCAACATATGATATGTTCATCAGATTTGATAATATGTTCATCAAGCGAGCTGCTATGTACATCAGATGATATGTTCATTATATGAGCTTCCTTTAATATATTTGATATTTATTCTTCTATTTTCATAAAATAAGAATTTATGGTCATTGGATGAGAACTGCTATATTAATCAAATTTGATGGTGTTATCAGATAATTTGTTATATTCATTGGATTTAATAATATGTTTGTCGGATGAGTTGATATGTTCATTAGATATGTTGATATGTTCATTTGATGAGCTTTGTTTGCTTTATTTGATATTTACTTTTTTATACTCATCAGATAAGTAGTTGTGTTTATTAGATTTAATAATATGTTCATCAGATTTGATCTTAGGTTAAACAGATAATTTGCTCATCAGATGAGTTGCTATGTTCATCAAATTCGATAATATGTTCATCAGATGAGCTGATATGTTCATTAGAAGAGCTACTATGTTTACAGATAAGCTTCATCTGATATGTTATCTTCTATGTTCATTTGATATGATGATATGTTCGTTAGATTTAATGATATTGGGTGAGCTGCTATGTTCATCAGATTTGATGATGTTGATCAGATGAACAGTTATGTTCATCAAATGAGCTTCTTATTCTTTTTTAAATTTTTATTTGTGTATGTTCATTGGATGAGCTGCTATTTCATTAGATGAGTTGCTATGTTTTTCAAATTAGCTGCAATGTTCATCAGATTTGATTATATAATCATCAGATGATATGTTTATCAAAAGAGCTGCTATATTTATCGGATTTGATAATAAAAATATAAATTTGTGAATTTATTATTTTTATTTGAACTTTTCTTTTAAAATAATAAAAATTTAATTTTTTTCTGAATTTTTCGTTTATTACTATTTATATTAGGTTGAAATAAAATCAATTACTAAAAACGGCGTAAAACAACTTCATTTTCATGTGAGAGTACACCCATGAGTTAGTGGAATATGGTTCCCCAAACTTTACATCATTAACATAAACTTGGATTTGGATCTTGATTGGTGCATAAATCCCAAAACAATTCACGTTTTATTCTTAAAATGAGCCTTTAGTTTACCCACAGGCATTATCGGGCGACAGCTGCTGCGGAAAGCGAGCGTCCAGGCGCCCCCAATCCGACAAGAATACAAAAACTAATAACAAAATAGTCATCATCCAGTGGCTCTTGCAAACCCTTGTTGTAGTTGGTCATCCATCATGCTTAGCTGTGACATGGCTCAAGATTAGGCCGGTTTCAAGGCACAAGGCAACTGGCAAAGCAAGATTGTTAGGCCTACAATAATGTTCTGCCAGGATAAAAGGGAAAAAAATAAAACTAGCTACGGCTGTGAAGGTTCTAATTTAGGTTCAGATTGAATAAATGAAAGTGCAGAGAGAGATGCACAAGAAGAGCAAGTTTGCATTTAAAAAGATGGAAATGAAATAATGGAGAGGAGAGAGTGGAGGAAATCTTATCAAGATGAGGTTTTGGCCTAGAGCAGTCCTCAAGAATTGACTGACAACGCACTCATCATATCTCCAAAGAAGGCAACACAAATACAATCACCATTGGCAAATTCCATTGGATGGGGTGTTGGCTCAGAGTATGGTCTCAACTTGGTACCACTAGTTCTTTTCTTTTAACACAAGATATCAATTTGAGGATTTCAACTCGTATCTTTGATTGCAGAAGATCCGAACTCTTAATTTGAATCAGATTTCAATCGGATTTCAGTTTGGAAACTGAACCACCAAGACACCAGTGATGGCCTGGTACCACTAGGTAGAGCATCTCTTTGAGAAGATACGAAGTTCCTGGCTTGTGAAGATGATGAATCAAGACAACTCCGACAGATAAGAAAACCCAGGTTTTATTTGCCTTGATGCATAAGTTTGGAGAAGTGTGAACCGAGACCATGAAGACTTCAGCTTCGGTTGGTGTCTCATGTCTCATTTGGAGACGCAATGGACTCATAAACCAGTTTGACAAGTCAATCAAATGGTGAAGAACTTGAGGACCAAAATAGATGGAAATGCAGCTCTCATGGTTTCTCAAAGCAACAACAGTACACAATTCTCATCCACAAAAAGCTACCAAACTATAAAGAAAAAAAGCCCCCCAAAGACACCAGTCAGGGTGAGCTGAGAACTTGAAATAAGCACAATCACAGGTCAGGTAGTTCCAACTCCAAGACTCTGGAACAAAACCCAGATACCAGGTTGAACCAGAACAAGATGAGAACCAGGAAATGAAGGTCAACCAATACCAGTCACAAGTCTAGAAAAGCCACATGGCAACCTAAAGGCTGAGTTCATCCATGAGAGCAAAAACCCAGATAACAAAATGCAGCAAGAACACAAAAGAGCAAAGCAGCAATTTAATTTAAGATCAGAATATGATGATCTCTGGGTATCTATTAATACCAACTCACAACATAACACACACATACTCTGTCATCAATTACAGCAGCATCTTTGTTTCTTCTCCCAGTCCCAGTTCCTCTCAACCACACCCATCATCAGACAACACAAGAAGTAAGTAGATAAATTTGTTTATCAGTATCTTCATCCAACCATCTTCATATGATGGTTGCATTTTCTGTTCTTTAGTTTTTCCAACATTGTAATACTAAGTGGGAAATTAGAAGATCCAAATTCAAAGCAGGAAAAAGGAACGACCTTGAAAACTCAGAGATGAAGGGTGCAGCTGTGATGTGCAGATCAGAGGCATAAAGCAGTGCATCTCATCTCGTTCTCTCCTCCAACAAACTCCAAGTCATCCAGCGGCGGAAAGTTGAGATCGAACGCCAGCGGCTTCTTAAACGACGTCGTGACGCCAGCCTCCGCCACCCCGTCCACCACATCAGACGACGAGTCACAATCGCTGTGGCAATCATCCGCCGTCACCGGCGGCGACTTCGGAAACCTCCGTGACGCCACGGTCGTCAGAGACGGCGGATGAAGCGCCGGGTGTCTCCTCGGTCCGCTGAAAGACTCCACCGTGCTGCTCATGCTGCTGCTGGCCGGCCGCGGCGGGTTGGCCCGGTCGATGATCTGCTGTTCCCGGAAGGCGTTGGAGCTGTAGAATCTCTGGGCGGCGGTGAGATCGTTGGGCGCGTGGTGAGGGGAGGAAGGAGGGGTGGGGAAGTTGGTTCTGGCTTTGGGGCCGCGGAGTGACCGAGCGGCGGCGTCGTAGGCTCTGGCGGCGGCCTCTGCCGAATCGAACGTGCCCAACCAGACTCGAGCTTTCTTCCACGGATCTCGAATCTCAGCGGCGAATCTACCCCATGGTCGCTTCCGGACGCCGCGGAACTTGGGCTCCGCGGATCCGATTGCCAGCGGGGCTTCTCTGACTTGATTTCCCAGCGCCGCAGCGCCTCCTCTGACCTTGCCCATCTTGTATTTCGCTACGGATTTGAAGCAGGGGTTGTGATATGGAGGAGATGGAAACGGAAGGATGCGGGAAGGAGAACGTGGTGATGGTGAGAGATATGGATGGATGGATGGAGGGAGAGGTGTAGAGAGAGAGATAGGGAAATGTGGAAAGCAAAATCACCCACCACCACCACCTCCTCCATCATCATCTCCAACTTCATCTTCTTCAATCCGACGCTTACAAAATTAATTAATTATTTCATTAATTAATTTATTTAAATATCGAACTTCGAGTCACCTCACCGCTGGTTTTTGCGTGCCTCGTTTTCTCATACCGACTTTTAACTTTATTTTTTAAAAAATAATGTAATTTTTCTGAATTTAGGGGGTTTGTTTATGGACAATGATTTTTTTGAGGTACTTAAATAAAAATCTTAAATTCAAAGTTGTTGTCCTGTTGTATGGCGGTTCACGGTTGATGTGAACTTCTGTCGATCTAGTAATTCTAGGCCTCTCTCGGATGTTTTAGAATTTCATTTATTAATTTTCAGGAAAATATATCTTGTATCGAACTATTATCCAAGATTTAAGGGAAAAAACCAAAAAGGGCCCATGAACTATCAACGTTTATCCAATTGCGATCAGAACTATCATAATTTTCAAAAAGGATGCAATGAAAAAAAAATCGGACTGATTTTTTAAATTAAATTTTACCATTACATTCCAAACCTAATATTACTACAAGACTTAAATTTGTGTGCAAAAATTAATTCATTTGATTATCAAAAGACGTCGTTTTCTTTATATGCGTAAAATGATATAATTTATTTTGATAACCAAACAACATAATTTTCGCACACAAATTTAAGTCTTGTAATAATATTAGGTCAGGAATGTAATGGTAAATTTTATTTTAGAAAATCAGTCCGATTTTTTTTTCATCGCACCATTTTTGGAAATCGTGGTAGTTCTGACCGCAATTGGGTAAGCGGTGGTAGTTCAGGAACCCTTTTAGATTTTATCCCAAGATTTAATACGATCTGAACTACTACCGTTATTAAATAAGATGTATATAATTAAAATTTTATTAATTTAATTAAAATTTTGTTAACAGATGTCTACCAAACTTAAAAAAAAAAAATGCAGACCCTATTTTCCATTTCCTTCATCCTACCTACTTTTGTTCATATTCTTCATCTTATCGAACTCCTAATTCATCTCTGCAACACCATTTCCACATTGAATTTGTACATCTTGTGATCCCAAATTGAATATGTACACCACTTGCATGGTCGTGTTACCCTTGACTAGCTCGATGTAATTATCCCTGTTTTGGAAATACGTCCTGTCATTTTGATACAAAGTGTCAAGTACCGAAATGATTTTGATGTCGTTGATGAAGCCAGCATGTTCTGATTCAGTGTGAAAGTCAGGTTCAGATTCTGAGACGAGACGCAAGTTCTGATTGCAGAGGTGAGTGAAAATGCCGACAACCAGGGAGAAGTATGAGTGTGTTTTGTCGAGGGCGGAGTAGGTGGCTAGTTAGAAGAAGCTAGGAAGCGTCGAACAACTTTGGGTCCGACTGATAGAGGGAAGACACGGGCGATCGGAGTTGTGAAGACTCTAACTGTGCGGTAGGGGACTTGGGAAATGAGTAGGTTTCGATCTGAGATGGTGGAAAGGAATAGTTTCCGGAGTGAGTTTTTGTGTTCATGTTCATCATTGGTCCATCGCGGCCAATGGCGGATCCAGGATATTACATTCGGAGGGCAAAAATTATACATGTCAATTTTGTTAACATAATTACACATAATCCTTGAGCCAAAATATATTGAAACTCTCCAAAATGTTTGAGATTGGAAAATTAAATACAAAGTCCTAAAAATTAATCCGTCGAATTTTCATATTCTGAAAACGACGCAATAAACTTTCATCAGTAACCTACAAAAAATGTTTTTTTCAATGAATGTGACTAAACTATCATTTAATAGTTGATCACTCATATTATTTATTAACCTGCTCTTCACAAAACTCATACCTGAAAATATCCTTGAACACAGGAAGCATAATCTGACTCCGGACTATCAATTTTTTACCAATTTCACACATTGAACACAGGAAGCATAATCAAAATTTTCAACTGAAAAAAAATAATTAAATTTCAGTAGCAAAATAGAAGACCTGCACCATCTTCACAATTATACAAAATAAAAAAAATTAGAAATTTTACCTCGGGGAAGCGATCGGAGTACTGTAATCAGCCCCAAATTGGACCTATGTTCTACGAGATGAGAAGAAGATAACGTAAGGCAGTCAACCACAAGTCCACACCATCGTCGATCGAAAACCTAGGAGCGGAGAGAGGCTGACAACGCAGTTTCAATCGAAAACAGAGAAGGTGGAAAGACGTCGTCGTCACGACGAATCAAAGACCTGGAGAGCGGAGAGTAGCCGGTGATGCTGGCGATTGCGAGTTCAGAGCCAGAGAACATTAGGTTTGGTCAATTTTAGGTGTTTTTAGATTTGGGTTGAGCCAAATTAAAATTTTCAAACCAAACATCAACCGTTCAACCCAACCCAAATCCTTTACCCCACTAAATTTTGATTGAATTTTATTGAGATGATTTAGGTTAGAGTGGGGGTTGAAAATTAAAATTTGGGGGGGAGGGGGGCGAAATGAAAATTTAATGAAAATTAATAGTATAATATTTATTTTTTAATTTTTTATGCTATGTTTAACAAAAATTTAAAAAAAAATGGGGGCGGGGGGAGGGGGACGCCCACTGCCCCCCAGTCCCTCCGCCCCTGATCGCGGCCAGTTGTCTGGCGAGGATGTTGTGGCAGTATCATAGGAGTCACAGTTGCCGATAACGTAATCAGTTAGATGGTATGCTGGCGACTCAAGTCTTATAATAATATTAGTTTCCGAATGTAATGATAAATTTTATTTTAGAAAATCAGTTCAGTTTTTTTTATCGCGCTCTTTTTAGAGTTTGCGGTAGTTCTGATCGCAATTGGGTAAGTGGTGATAGTTCAGAGCCCCTTTTGATATTTATCCCTAAAATAAAAAATTACGATTGGTGGCTCCCTAAGTATATAGTTGAGTTCGCAATGTGTCTCGGATTAGAATATACTCACTGTTTAAATATTTTATTATCATTAATTTAAAGTCTCTTTATATAAGTGAATATGTTTTGCATGTGATTGTGAGTTCAAACCTAATTACAATCACATGAAATAACACATTGTCTTGAAAATAAAAATTTAGTTCTTCATATCAAATATCCAAATAAGATCAAATTTTAACTAGAGTTGCATAGCCAATCAAAGTTTGCTCTAAAGTTGAACTCTCCCTCTTCAATTTTTGTGAACATCCATCATTCGAGACAGACATCTAATCATTCAAAATATCAAATCATTCATAATGGATCTACATTATGAATGTGGGTTTTTCCAATTTTAAGACCATTTTTTATAACTTCGCAATGTCTATTTTTTTAATGTAGCCATAAAAAGATCAGAAACATTGTAGGTTAATGAGAGCATCAGTCAGTTAAACTAATCAAATTGCTTTTGATTAACGGAATTGAGTTAGCCAAATTATAATTTTTTTGACCAATAATCAAACTGAATTAAACGGTTAATCAATAAATCGATTAATTCAGTTTTCGTTTAATTATTCAATTAACCAAATTAGCTGAAGCAAATAAATATATTTAATAAGTTCAATATATTTATATACAAAATTTTAATTTTTTATTAAATAAATTTATTTTTTGATCAATTTGGTTAACCAAATTAACTGAACCCAAAAAATTTCCTTACATTAAACGAACTGAATTAACCATTTTTTTTATTTTTCTACGAATTCACCGTATAACTAAATAATCAAACCTAATTAATTCACCGTATCACTCATTTTAAAAAGTAGAGCTATGAAAATATGTATCTTGAATGAGCTTGAAAAAAATTAATTTGAGAATTCAAAAGATTGAGAATAATGAATGAAAAAGAAGCGTCAAGTATGTGACTTACTTGACTATTTATAGTTGAAAACCTAAAATTTTATCAATTTTTTAATAATAACTGGAATTGGTTGTAAATGTAAATTTTAGTGTGTGCGAGGAATACAATGACTAGAAATTTTATTTTACTTATTAATTTAACGATTATTTTTCAAAGGCAATAAAACAGTTATAATCAATATTTAAATACTTATTAAAAGTATAGATGATGCTTGTAATTTTAAGATTTTTTATCAAATGTGATTTTTTCGCTTCATTCTCTATCATTTCTGAGCCCTGCTTGATTTGTTTTCCATACTGACCTTTTCGCTCTCCGGAACTGTGAAAATCTCTATCATTTTCGCACTTCCTAACTGAGAAAAATTCAATGTGATTTTCACAGTTATAAAGTGCGAAAATCATGGAGATTTTCGCGGTTCCGAACTGCGAAAATTGGAACCCTAAAAATATTTCACGTCATTGTCCGCTTATTTTTCGCAGACATATGATTTTTCGCAGTTGTGACCTACGAAAATCTCTATGATCTTCGCAGTTACGAAGTGCGAAAATCACATGGAGCTTTTCGCGGTTGCGAATAGCGAAAACAATAGGAATTTGTGTATTTCGGAATTGCGAAAAGGTCATTATGAAAAATAAACCAAACAGGGGTTCAGACATGATAGAAAATGAAGCAGAAAAGTCACATTCAATAAAAAATCTAAATTTAAAAAAAAGCTCAGCCCAATCCATTTTAAAAACCACAAAGAATAAACAATTTTTATAAATAAAAAATGACGTATAAAATACTCATTTTAGAGTTTTGACTTTATGCAACACTTCAAATTATAAATGTCATTTTATTTTCATGGTGCTCTTTATTTATGCGCACGGTGATACATGTGAGTTGCATGAATAATCGTTCATACTGAGATAAATTTATTAAATAATGTGTATCATCTAACATAAATCTCATTTGTATGAATCTGCATTAGGATGCTTGCTTAAATATCGATGTGGCTTACAGTGACTTTTACTTATTTTTTATTTTTGTAATTGGTGTTATGGCGTACAATGGAGAATGAACGGGAAAGGATTTAGGGCATGATCTTGTATTTATATTGTAGGTTATGTTTAGATTAGCAAAGTGTTGATCCAGTAGCTAAAGGTGTTGTCTATCCACTTCAAAATTTTAGGTTTGAGATATGGTGGTGCCGGATTTATGCTTTGATATGTTAGAGGTGCGTGTAAACTGATTTAAGGTCAAGAGAATGTGCGACCTGATCACAAAATATAAATAAATAAATAAATAAGCTTAGTGGAGATTTTTGATCATATCTTTGGAGTGATTTGATATCAACATCACTACGTATTTACCTACAAATTGATTATTCAATAATGAGGAGGGAAATCATTTGAAAATAGTTAACCGGCACCAGCCGGTATGCGAGCGGGTCCGCAATCGCTACGTTTTGATTTGATGGGAGACGTTATGCGGGCAACAGCCACTGAAAAGCTAGTACGTGTTCTGGTCGGCACCTAATCGCAGCGCGACATTTTCCTTAATTTAAACAAAATTTGTTACAATGTTTTGTTTGTTTATTATTCAATGCGGCATACACGGGAATAAGAATATGAGATGGGGTGAATCACAGAGGTGATCCGTCCGTATTTTGGGTAGGGGTGTCAATGGGTCCGGTTGAGACTCATTTGAAAAGAGTCAGATTCACATAAATTTTGGATTTAAACCCAGACTCACCCATTAGACTCAAAATAAATTTTCTATAACTAAACAATCAAATAAAATAAATAAATATCAACTTATCAAAATAATAAATTATGACAAAATATATTTATGTTCAAATTTCCTTTTAAAATGAATTTAATTTTTGAAAAAATAATTAAGCAATTTTTTTATTTTTTTAGAATTTATTTAAAAAAAATACTTATTTTTTAAAAAAATTTATTTTATTTCAGATATGAATAAATTGATTATAAAAAAAAACCAAAGAGATCCATTATAAGGATCAATGAATAAAACATAATGGATCCAAATGAGTCCAATACCCGAATGAGTCCAAATGGATAAACTCTAACGCGTTCATATATCCAAATGGGTAGACCCAAATCTTAAAAGAACGGGTCTGGATCTGGGTTTACCCTACCCAATTGAGAGCCCTATTTTGGGATTCAAAGTCTCGACATTGGTAGTTGGTTGTGTGTATTTTTTTTGTGTTTATCTTATATAATGTAAAAAAACACCTTATTTTTATTTTTTTTCTGTTTTATTATTTTTTTAATTTCAATTTTACCAACTTGAAAAAATCGCAGTTGTGAATCACGATTTTTTAAAAAAAATCACAACTTCAAACCGGTGATTTTATAAAAACAATAAAACTGTAGAGTACAACTACATTTTTTGTATATTTTAAACTATATGTTGTCAAGACCGCAATTTTAACCCGGTGTTTTTATAAAATACAAAATCATAGTTACTAATTGCAGTTTTCTTCTGGTAGATTTCAAAATAAATAAAAAATAGAATAGAATGAATGATAAAACTTATAAAAAAATAGTTTTAAAAAAATAACGCGATGTTGGGATAGAAAAGAAATAAATTAAAAGGGGAGTTAGATGGCCGGTGCAAAATAAATTGATTTTATCTTCTATATTTTGATTATAATGTAGCCACACTGAATTATTTATTCACTTTCAAAAGTTAAAATCATTCTGATTTGTATCAAAATTATCACAATTTGAATCAAAACCATCTGCTTTTAATGGCTGTTATCTGATTTTGCAACTCTGTATCTCAATTAAATATGAGGATATGTATTATAATGGACTTGTATTGTATCTGCTTTTGAATGTTAATTATCAGTCTAGTACTGTCACGTGTTAAATTAAAATATATTAAATATCATTAAATAATTTATGAACGGATGGCAGACAAGCGCCACCTGAAATCAAAACTAAATCGTTTTGATTAGCTGGTTCTTGTTTAGGAGTTCACATTCATATTATTTCTTTCTATAAGTTATAATTCTTAATATTCAATTTAGTTTTTTTTTGGTTAATCATTTTAAAGTAATAAATATATAATAAAAAATTTTAAATACAATACCTTCTTAGTATTGAAGTATGCCACACTGAAATGATGCATTTTTTATGAAATTATATGCACCATTAGGCTTGTATACTTATGAATAATGCTCGGAACTCCGAAATGTGATGTCATGTTAATACTAATGGTAGAAGATTATTACAGGTAATACAATACAATTTTTTAAAAGCGTCGCTGAAGAAGCGTCGTTAAATCATCCATTTTCTACTAGTGACTCCTTCTAAATTAGTTTTTGTTTGCAATTTTTTTAATGACAAAATTGTTATTATTTTATGAAAAATGAAAAAAATAATGTAGGGATATATAAGTTTTTCTTTATCTCACAATGATTATTATTCCCTTGTGAATTAGGAAACAAACCCTAACTTAGTAGATGTATTTTAATCATATAAGTTGATAGCATACAAATTTTTTACAGTGACAAACCGAATCGTTACATTCTTTATTATTCTATTTAAATATTTTATATTTCACTAATTATGCACTCTTTCCCTTGTCATCTAATTAAAATTATTTATCTATTTTTATTTATCATTTGATATTCCGACCTTAAAAATCAACATTGATTAATAAATTGTATCTTTTCAAAACTATTTATTTTCTATTCATACCATTTAAATAAATTATTTATATTTTTACTAATAATTTATCTTCTACTAATACTATTTAATTCTCTAACTAACAAGATCAACTGATGGTAATTATTTTCTTGATTCACAAGCCTTTTCTTTATGCGACTTATGTACTCGTACACAAAATATCCACTGCAATATAGCACGAGATGGTGTGTCAAAACTATGCAATAAATATACGCAACAAAAATTTGTATATTCAGAGAGAAATGCTAAACAGCTTCTTAGATTTTATATCAAAAGTACATTACGCGGGGGAGAAAGTATATTATAGTCATGTTGTCAGTGAGATATGATTGGCACATTTAAATTTAAATAAATCAATTCGGTGTGGAAAAATTACGATTGGGATAATTAATTGGGAAAAATGGATATAACTACTTAGGGATACAAGTTATATATTCGACCGGTTAAAATAACACCGTTTTGAATGATTTTGAAGGTCTAAAATTTTTATTATTTTAGTATTTCAAAGATATTGAATTTTGGTTTTTTTTTAAAGCTTTCGGAGTTTTAAGATTTATGGTTCATAGAGCTTTCAAACGTTAAAAAGATGTTTCTCTGAAATCATAAAATCTTGATAGTGACGCTCTTACTCACTGCGGACTAGCTCACGCGCATCTCTAGCGTATCAAAGTGTAAATACGGCCAAAACCTTATTGGTATAAATAAAAAAATCTTTAAAAAACTCTAAAGCATAAAAAATTATAAAACTCATGAATCCTATAACTCCTAAAAATCTTCACGAAACAACATTATTTTAGGCGGAGGCGTAATCCATAATTAATTTTGTATCTTTCAATACAGGAGTGATTTTTGGCTGAGGACATTTTTCATTACGTGGCTGAGGACACTGTCAATAAAGTTGTGATAAAAAAATCAATAAAATTTCAGAATAAATAATAAATCACTTCGTATAACTTGAATTTTTCAACCCAATATATGATGCTTAACCAAAGCCATGAGACTGTATCCATGACTCGGATGATGGTAAAAGCATCAAAATCATTTGAGGTTAATATTCCTCTCTTGAGTCGAGGGTAGAAAGAAAAAGTAATAATTGAATGGGAGTCCAACTAATTTGACCGGGTCTGGAGAAGGAAGAGGCGTGGAAGGATATGATTTGGTGGCCCAATAAGTTTGGTACCGAGTCTCGAAGCGACCCTTCTTTTCTTGCGCCTCCTGCAGCTGCAGCTGCTGCAGCCTCACCTACTCTTTTCCTTTGTCTTCAATTATACGCGTAGAAGAAGAAGAAGAGCATAAAGACAACCGCAATCGCCGACCATTCATTATTATTTTAACCTATTTTTAATCAATAAACACACAGCCAAACAAAACCCACCGCGTCCTCCTCCCACGCTTTTAATGCGCATGCTTCCTTCCTACTTGCTTCCACTGCTCACCTATACAATTGCTTTAGCTTTGCTCCTTCCGAAACGGCGCCGTTTACGCGTCCCCCATCTTCTTTTCATCCATCTCGCCCTCTCTTTTTTTATTCACAACGTACCACCATTTCACATTGCTTTCGGTTCCAAGGGTCTAAAGTTGGTCAAACTTTGAATGACATGAAAAACCGCGGATGAAAATGCCAAGGCTGTAATAAAACTACTGCCTCCATTTATTCTTTTTTATAAAACATTATAATTAATTTTATAATAATGGATACTAATATGTCAAATTGAATTTTAATGTGATAATATTGTATATCATAATTTTTGTATTATTTACAGTTTAATATATACATTTTAAAAAATTAATGCATATAAATTTAAATAATAAATAAAAATAAAAAAACAGAAAAAGTAATAACTACACGACTATTCTTTTCAATTTTTTTGCTTGAGTGGGTTTAGTTAGAATTGCAACAATTTGGTCAAATGGTCAACCCATTTTGGGCTGCCCACCCAGCTCATGTTCCCTTGTAAGTCTAGTAAGATGACCCCAATATAAGCATTTAGCAACTACCACAAACCAAATGAAACCAATGTGGAATAGTAATCAAATCCATACACCGAATAAATATAAAAAAATTCGTATTGTATCCCCAACATTGCGTCCCCCAGGGATAGCTGAGATGGAAACCATGGTCCAATTAAGGGCGACACGTGGCCTTCTTTCCACGGGTGAGAGGTCGTGTGTTCGAATCCCGCCATGGACAGAAATCTTGGTCTCGCGCTCAGCAACCCTGGAGGCCCATCGAGCTTGGGGGGATGGTGGGCCTTCCCGGGGTTTCATCCGACCCAAAGGGTACGGTTCCCCGGTTTCAAAAGAAAAAAAAAACATTGCTAAGTAAAAACAATTACATTAAAATGGGTCTTATTGTGTCCTAAAATAATTTAAAAGAATCTAAAACTGTTATTCTGTTCTCACTACAATCTGAACTATACGGATTATTTAAAAAGTACAAAAATATAGATTTGAATTTAAATGAAATTCATCAGGTGTTGGTTTGATGGTTTGAAGTGTTCTCTAACAATCATTAAATCCCAGCTTCAAATCCTAATGATTACACATGAAATTGAATATGTTGAAGGTATGCGAGAATTGAACATAAACAAATCTGACTCCATTATCAAAGAGTGAAAGAGTATATATATCACCTGACTACCTAAAAAAATTAATGAAATTTCAAATATATACCCTCTCAACAGGGCAGGTCCGGAAAATTCGAAAACCCTATGCGGAACTTTTTTTGAGCCACATTTTATAACCATATAAGCATAACAAACAAATTGACTTGAAGCCAAAATTGTCAAGCAAAGCTTGCAATCAGAGGTGCAGCCTGCCCTTTTGATATCTTGAACAAGACTCACAAATGGTGATTTAGCCCTTGCCCAAGCATTTTAGCATGTCAAATTTATGATCAGCTAATTCTCAGAGTTTAACCAGTACTCTGTTAAAAACAAGCACGATTCGACGTGGTCGAGGCCTTAAATAAGGTAAAGATTTATCTAAGTTGTCAACTCCATTGGTTGAGGATCTATACCCCTAAGCAACTAAGCCAAGTATAAGATTAATTAAACTCAAAATTTGCTTGACACTAACCTTGCCTTGTTACTATATTGTAATCTTCTTCTCCATTTTTCTTGTTTTTGGACGATGTAGGATGATACATTAAGTTTATATTTTTTTTAGTCTCACATCGCTCATATTCAATGTCACATAAGTCTCGACAACAATATATATATAAATGTTATGCCCTTCAAATACCATACAATAATCTTCAAAGCATATAGAGGGTTTTCTTGGAGATGCTTTGTTTTCGCTTAAGGTCTACTTCTGTAAGAAAATTATAATATATGAGGCCTCTTTCAATTCTATTTTTTTTCTTTCCTCTCATTTCCTCTCTAATTCTTTCTCTCAATTCTTCCCAAACTCAGAGCTAGAGGTATTACTAATCTCTGCCAACAAAGTCATCGTCGTTCGTTCTCTCTGGATGAAATATTGATGCGTGGACTTGCAGCACACCCACATTCTCCATTGTTCCTAAGACGAATCACATCTGACCACATCTGTAGCCGCAGGATGTGATGTGAGGACAAGGATCACTATAAGGACTACGATGATAAGCAAACATGAGTAACACGATATTGTTCGATGATTTGTTTTTTTATTCAAATTTATATGTAGTAAAGTATATCTTTAATTAAAAAAAAATTTCACGAGTTTGAATTCGTGTAGGAACTAGCGTTAGCACCTGTCGCCATGTGATCCGTTTGGTCATGCATTCGAGCACCGTTTGGTATTAATCTATGATTCCAATCATGGAGTTTGGGGTGTAGGTATTTCTCGGAGCCCTTCTCCAGAGTTTAATCCGAATTTAAAAGAGTACGGTTCTTCAGATTCTAACAAAAACATGTTTTTTTGTGCATGGAATTTGAACATAAAAGAAGAACATAAGATGAACTTGTGCTGCTCTTTTGGAGGTAGCAAGTGACGATAAGAGCGGACTGCCAGGACAAAGGTCTCTATTGATATCGAGGCTAATTTGTGGAGGCTCTTTAAGATACAAGTTGTTGATAAGTGATGGCCTATTTGTATTACATGCAAGATTTGTTTTGGTGGAGCGCAAAGGAGGAGCGAGCAATAAAATGGATACTTGACATTGAAATGATTTTTGATTATCAATAATGCGTTTAATAAAACCCGCACGTACAAGCAAACCCTAAATTTCTTTGAGCTCGGGATATAGAAAGAAATGTTGACTGTCTGGACTGGATTGCTAACTTTAAATTCAAGGGGGACCAAATGTGCAACTCACGTAACCTAAAATGTGAGACTCAATGTCAAATCTATATATAATTTCAGTTATGATGATTGTGTAATTTAGTTATTGAGCAACTTTCATGAGATACTGAACTCTCTGTATTCTCTACACAATGTTTTTGAATAAATTCCTAAATTATATATGTTTGTGTATTGGCATTCGGTTCAAAGCCGATTAAATATGTCCTTTTAAAAGTTTTGACTTTGATTTTAATTTTGTCTAGAAGTCTCAAAAATCTCTCAACCGGCATTGATCTAATTAGATAGCAACTCTATGATAGAGCTGGTCAGAAATAATTGAGATATGCTTTTTTCCAACTGCCAATATGTGTCCATAGTTTTAACCCATTGTTCAAACTTTCATAAAATGTGTAGATATGTTAGTTGAGCATTAATATGGTGAGATTGTGTAAGCATAATTATGTGAACTCATTTATTTACACGATATTTGCAATGGATAAGACATGATGATATTCAGTTGATTGGTTGATCGAGTTATTGAGAAGGTTTTGTTTTATTTATGTAAAATTCAAGGGAAAAGAAAATGGGACGAAGAATTAAATTTATGTATGTTTCATTTGATTTTCCTCTTACTTGATTTTGGAATAAAAAATGAATAAAACATAAAATTCTTTTTAAAATTTACTAAATTTTTCATCTATTGTTTTTTCCAATTTTTGTGAAATCAAACATAACATTTAATTTAACTTCCTCTCACATTTTTCTTTCACTATCCATGAATCAAATAGAGATTTTTAACTTTCTCTCACAGTTTTTTTTATATAATTCTCCCGGAACCAAATAGAGGCTTAGGTTTGGTAATCATTATTGATAGCATTCAAACGTATATGAAGCTAAAATTATGGTGAATAATTAAGCAAACAAGTTGTTGTTAGTAAGATTGCAAATGAGCTAAGTTGAGTCCTGTCGAATATTGCACAATTCAAGTTTAACGATCTTTTAAATAAATTTGAACGAGGTTTAAAGAGATACTTGTGAGATTTGAACGAGATACTTATTTAGGAATCTCATTCCTATAACAAAATATTTTATAATATATAAAAATTTTCCGAATCGAATTCACAAATGAGTCCCACACGATCTATAAACAAGTCTAAAATAAATGAAATGCTCGCAATATAAATGATTCGAACATCTCATTGTTCATATTTAGCTCATTTATTTAACGAGCTTCAAAATAGTAGTCAAACTTGAATAGTTTATTATCAAACAAAATTTAACTGAGCTTTGAATGAATATGTTTCACGATGTATAGTGGATACTCGTTTGCCCCACTTGTTGTTAATAGCCTAACCTATGCTCTAATCAAACCATTACTCCCTCCGTACTCTTAATTAATTTGAGTTGATTAAGATAAAATTAATATTAACGGTTGAACAAATTTAATGAGTGGGTGATTGGTTTTTTTAAAAAAATTCGTGCAAAAAGTAAAACTGGTAGATTATTACTGGCGATGAATGATTTTTTATTGATTATGATAAAAAAATGATTAATGCTTAAAATTTTAAGATAACTATTAATATTAAATACACATTAAAAATTATTAAGTAATGAGTAAAAATTAATAAAAAAATTCGGTTATTGGTATAACGTTTGGGCTTGGTTATTATGGACCGAGTTTCAAGTGGGCCCATTCGGAAGTATGAGAATCGGGCTAGGGTTAGAGGAAGACCCAGTCAACACAATCTCCCTCTTCAACACGACGACATCGAACCGAATCACTACACTCGGGTAAATCCACAATCTTCCCAGGGTAAAGTCTATTGATATCTCGCTAACTAATCGTCGTCGTTAGTACGAGAATGTCAGGCGTTACGAACCAGGAGGAGGATAAGAAGCCTGCTCAGGAAGGCGTGCACATCAACCTCAAAGTCAAGGGCCAGGTCTGATTTTGATATTCGATTTATCAACCTCGTGTGGTTAACGTGGGCTAGGGTTTGCGTCGGTCGCCTTTAATTTAATTTGAGTGATCGGTGATGCTCTCGCGGACTATTTGGAAATCCGGTTTTAGCGCGTTCCATTTTGTGGGGTTTAGGGTTCTGCTGGAAATTTTGGAGGTTTCAATAGTTGTTGCGGTTTGATTGGTGTTATGTAAATGGTGGTTTTAATTCACGTTAATCAAATTATTAAATATTGATTTTACGTAATTAAGGCTTGCATGAGTTAGATGTTAGGAAAAAAGTGCTGGAATACTTTCAAATAAGAAAACAGGGCAATGGGCGCGGTGTTTCCCTGTCCTCAGATCTGGCGCGAGGCCGCGGTTTACTCCCTCTGTCCTGATTTAGTAGTCGTTTAGTTAAATAAGAAAATATAAATACTAGCGGTGTTGAAAATTGGTATATTATTACCGGTGAGAAATGATTTTTTTATTAATTATGATAATGAAGTGATGAATGTTTGACGTTTTAAAATTGTTGATATTAAATTCGGATTGAAAATTGTTAAGTGACAAGTAAAAGATACCATGTCGTTGGTTGCGGATTCTACCAGATGTCAGTCACTTTTTTGTTTGTTGATGCTTGAGCTCTATGTATGGCTCAAGTTATATCAGATGATTCAGATATAATTAGTTGGTAAATGGATTCTATCTGTTTGAATGGTCTATCTGTGGCATTTCTGGATAAAGTGCAACTTTTGTATGTTTATTTGATTTGGGGTGCTTCGTGGCCTTGTACAAAGACAACCTGGGATGCGTAGGTCAAAACTATATCAATGTGTTAGCTATTAGATTCACACAAGCACACTGCATTTGTGTGTAATTCGTTCTAATACTTTTTCTCAGGATGGCAATGAGGTGTTTTTCAGGATCAAGAGGAATACTCAGCTGAGAAAGCTTATGAACGCTTACTGTGATCGTCAGTCGGTGGAGATGAACTCAATTGCATTCCTGTTTGACGGCCGCCGTCTTAGGCAGGAGCAGACTCCTGATGAGGTGCGAACTGAACTTATCATTACATTTGTGACTGATTACTATTCAAATATATACTTCAAATAATCATCTCCACTGATCAAACAACTTCTGGTGTATGCAGCTTGAGATGGAGGATGGAGATGAGATTGATGCCATGTTACATCAAACAGGAGGGGGTCAGAAGTATTAATTCTCGAAACGGCATGGCAAAGATGAAGGCCAGTGTGGATGGTCCCCCATTTGGTTTTTCACCCATGTCATGCTTGTTAATAGATCGTTTATCATTCACTGAAACATGGGTAGCTTGGTGAAGACATTGTGCGAGTCTGCGACATATGAACCAGTACACCCTCTTGGTACTTTTATTCTCATATTTATGCTCTCATCGTAACTTTTGTGCATTGCGTTATGTTTGACTTCGGCGCCGTTCTTTTTGGTATAACGGTATGAAATTCTCTTGTCGTTTTTTTTGTGGTATAACAGTATGATAAGCTCGTATACAAACTAGTTTTCGTTCCGGTATAATGGTACGAAATGCTCTACTATGAAATGAAATGCACTAGGCTGAAACGTGACTGGACTAGTTTTTATTCGAACTGTTAAGTTATTAACAATTTACAGTTCAGAGACTCTCATCTGAAGGTCATCACTTGGGAGTTTTTATGAAGGCTTCCTCCTCCGTTCCTGGCTTCTGTTTCTCCTTAGTGGCGTCAATATCACCGCCTGGATCGCTCGTTATTTCTTCAACCACATGGTCAGCAGCCTCATCGGCTGTTTGGCTGCCTATGCCTTGCTCTGCCTTCTCCTCCGCAATCTTCAAGAACTCCTCAGCCGTGGATGCCGCCCTTTCCTGGTCAATTACTTTCTCTCCATGCTTGTCACGCCCCGTCTGTACACCCCTCTGCAAGGAATCTGAACCCTGTAATAACTACCAGGCAAGCAGTTTTGATACTCATGGAAGCCGGTGGAAATGCTTACTATGGTTGGATTTTGGAAGCAAGCCATCAGTGGCCTCAGCAGTGAAGACGAGGATGAACACACAGCATATGGTACCAGGTAGTTGCCCACCATTGTCGGATTCTAACAACTTTGTCACCAAACGATCAAGCGCCTTACTGGTTTGAGTTCTGTGCTGAGAACAATATCGCAAGAGGATACGGGGAAGAGCGGGGCAGACGAGTGTGTCTTGTTTCCATGTTGTCGTCTCTTTCAACGATGCTTAGGGAGACGTGTCATCTTGACAATGAGCTGTTATTACACACGGAGGTCTTACAATCGGCCACATTGCCTAGGTGGTCTGACTCAGCTTATCCTCAAATGGAAACCCTGCATCAATATTGGCCTTTTCAACCGGGATGGATTGGATTCACTCTCTAAATGGCTATTACCTGCTAACTCATGCTCAAAATTAACTCAGAAAAACTGGTTCTTGTAGCCTCTATGTTCATCAAAACTTATCCCATACATTATTGAAAATCAGAAACTATGGAAATATGAGCTTTGAATCATCCCCTTCATCACCAGGCCAAGAAGGAGAAGCTTCAGAAGAGCCATTCTGATGAAAAGACCATTTTTAGCTTGTCTGAAGTACGCAGCCCTGGGATCACCATCCACCTCCACTGCTATCTGCATCACAATTCACAGGAAAAATTATCGGAATTTTAATGACATTAATCCCCTTTTATGTGGATTGTCTGACCTCATCGAGCCTTGGGAGAGGATGCAAGACTACAGCCATGCTTCTGCATTGCTTGCAAGATGTTCTTGTCAACAACGTACTTGCCCCTAGCAGCTTCATAGAGGTCCAATCTTTCTCCAAAGCGCTCGCGTTGGATTCGGGTTTGAGACACCACATCACACTTGGATGCCACTTCGACAAGATCTGTGTTTTCCTCCCATTCGACTCCAGTTGATGTTAAGTAGTCTTTGATGTCATCCTGAAAGAAGAAGCGAATTTCAGCCACTGTGCAGCGGTAGTAATCCAAGTCAGGCATGTGTATCGACCTTCATTTTCACTACATCAGGTGAAACAAAGTAGATCTTCACATCCTTGTATCGCGCGAGCAAATATGCAAGGGAACGAACTGCCCTTCCATTGGCAAGATCGCCAACCAGACCAACTTTAATCCCATCCAGCCTTCCGATTGCCCTTTGAATGGTATACATGTCCAAAAGTGCCTGTTCATGGAAGTGGGAGTTGAGGTTTGGAGCTGCAAAAACAGTCTATGCATTTGCAGAAATCTGATGATATTTGCTGTGCTTACCGACCAAAAGTAATGCTACTTAAGATATAGCTGGGGATCAGACAATCACGAGTTTAAATAGTAAAAGATAATTAGTTAATAAAACACACTTTGACATTCATCTCTGTAAACGAGTAGCTGATAGAAGAAGAGGAGCTTCACAAACAACAAAGCTAAAGGTAACAAGTTACCCTCCTTATTTGTAAACACAAGTGGATTGATGGAAGGATGCTGATGGCGGAAGGAGAACATAACAAGGTACAGACTGGAGTTGGCAAATCCAAGGTTTCACTGCTGGACGATGCACTCATGCTTACTGGCTACCATGGCCGGGCAGGAAGCTTCCTTGTCGTCCTGTGGCCGGGGCTTGGCATCTGGTGCATCAAGCTGGGCTGAGTTGATGTTCTCATCGACGCTGCAGGAGAGTGCTTCGAAGATGAGGGTATTGACCTCATGGAACCTCTCTTCAGACAGCGAGACTTCAGCCAGGAGCCTCCAGGCATTCTGTTCCGATGCTTCCTCAAAGTCTTTCTTCCTTTTAAGCACCATGTGACCACTGATTTCCCACACTGCTGGATTCACTTGAGTGTCTAGAAGCTCAGCGCTCACCTCACCAAGAGCTTGTTTCTCAGCATAACACTGGATGTAAATTCAACGATAATTATCATAAAAGTTTCAATATAATCAAAATTCTGGCAGTGTGGAAGGCTAGTGCACAAGATATGTATATATAGTCAACAGATTAACACAATAAAAATGAATGAAATGGCTTTTCGTGTACCTGTGGTAGGAGGAAGATCCTTTTTCCAGAGTCAGATATGAGGACATTGTGAGGGATGTTGTTGTTCTGGAGGCAAATGCAGGAATCAGATACAGCTTTGGAGAGGTCTTCCAAGGTCTGTCCACCTTCAAATACCAGGCCCCTAACTGGGTACTTAAGGAGCTTATAAATCTTAACTCCACTGCTTAGAGTGACTACCTCGTTTGTGGGCGCTTTCTCGATGGGAAATGGCACAGCAAGATAATAAGCCTGTAACCATGGAAATAATAAATGTATGAGGATTTATTAAATGTTATGAAATAGATACATAAGCCAATCAACCAGCCGACATCAAGGCAGTCAAAGAGAGCAGAATGAAACCTGGAAGTGGAGGTGATTGATGGTGGCGAATGCGCCCAAACTGTTATATCCCAACCTGAAGTATGGATTTGCTGCCTCGACAGCCATATGCAGAGCAAGCAATAAGCTTTCGTTATCAATCCTTTGAGGCAAGCACTCAAAGATGCGAGGAATCAGAAGCACATGGCCATACTCAATTGGACTGACCTGCAACATCGAGAACCAAAAATTTCAATTCTCGGTTACCGAGTAAGACAAGACTATCTATGAAATCCAATGCAATGTGTCATGTCATGAAGTTTGAGAAATACTCACATTGATGGCAACAACACTTGGATGATTCTCGACATGAATTGGTGCTTCAGGGAAATACTGGATTTCACCACATTCACTGGCCTCGAATTGAAAGAGGATCTCTTCCTGGCCAATCTTGGTGAAGTTGAACTTCTTCTGGTCAAAAGGCTGGAGAACCCTATCAACACGAAATTCAGTGGGCCGCTTCTGAAGATGGCGACCCTCATTAAGCTGAGCAATGAACCCATATTCACCAGGAATCACCTAAACCATCACCAAAACCATTTTTTAGAACAGCCTCAAGCTCAATCGATCAACCAAGACTATCATAAAGCAAATGAAGTATTCTTCTAAGCAGAAACTATATATACCTTAGTCTCGCATGCAGTGACATCGTAGCGGAAGAGCCCTCTTTGCATCCTCTCTTCCCACTCCCCTAGAACGAGAGAGTCAAGGAAGTTACCAGGGAGCCCCTTGCTCACACAACTGAGGGAATCTGTTCCCTTCTCAGTCTCACTCTTCCACTTGTAACCATACAAAGGCAGCTTGGCAGCTGATCAAGAAAATCAATTCAAACAATCAGAACCCAAATATGCAAGAGTTTATTCATTTCAATCGTCATCAACATGAATCCAAATCCAGCAGATCCCTAATCATCATATATCCAAATCCATCAGATTGGAATGCATTAACAAGCTACCTCGAATGCAGCACTCCTTGAGGCACTGACGCCCACAGCCCTTCGGCTCATCAGCCTCATCCTTCTGGTAGTTGGATAAAACCGTGGGCACCCTCTTGATCTTAAGCATCATGGTTGACTCTCCCATTAAGCAAATCACCAACAAGAAAGGGACTGAAAATCGCTTCAAATATCCTCGCTTTCGTCCGAACGATATACACAGCAGCGGCTAATTATGCTTATATGACCGAATGTTTCTAAAACACTAACAACGGAGTCCTAATGCGAAAGGGAAAAGGAGTCGGAGGAGGAGATGAGACCACCGCCAGCAAGAAAGAGGAGATCAGAGGGGCTGCCGCCTTCGGATGGCAAAGCGCCACGCCCGCCGTGCGGAGATGGGTTAGCAGCGGAGTCTATTACACCACCCTTGCGCCGAATCGCACGGACATGTAATAGAGCTCGCGGCGCTCTTTGTATAGCCGTGGTGTCTCCAACTTGGATTTCCCTGGGTTTTCCCCGCTACCCCTCCTGCTCGATTCGCGGAATCGGATCTCGAAGATGGAAAAAATTCTGATCTTTTGATGAAGGATGCGGGTTCGAGGATGTCGGAATTGCTTGGGAGCTGGATGTCGGAATCCGGTGGTGATTGATTGATTGGGGGTGGGTGGGTGGGTTTGAAGAAGAGGGTGTGATTTGGGTGGTTGAGAATCGAGGAGGGGTGCGAGGATATATAGGAGGGCAAGTGGATCAAGGCTGTGGCAAACGTTCTGCCATAGATTGATAATTAGGGTTTCGTGGTCCGCACTTGTCAATCAATGTCCAGACAAAAGTATCGTCAGAGGTTATGTCATTATTATTATGTAATATTTTAGTTCAAATACACGTGAAAATTTGGTTTAAAGTATTGTTTTAAAGAGTTATTATTTTTTCTGAGGCTTTTTCGTATTTTTATTTTTTCCTAATGACCTCCTTTCAAAAAAAAAAAAATATCGAAATGACTTATTTTTAGCAAACCATTGTTTGAAACGGCGGTTGTTTTAAGGCCAACCGCTGTTTCAAAATGGGTCTCGACTTGAATTCTTACGGTGCGGCCCAGTCAGCACACAAATGGACAATATACATTTTGAAATTAGGTATGACATTAAACCAACCACCGTTTCAAATTGTAGATGATTATAATCCATAAATCAAAATTAAATTGGGTAAAAAATCAATAATGTTCAAAACAATCACAAAATTTGATTTCGTAAAGTAATCATTCTGACATGATCTAAACATTTAACTTAATTTATTATTTTGAAAATGACCAATATTCCCTTGTGATGTCAAAATACATCACATGAAAACCATAACTTAATAATTTTACATGCACGTACATGAAAACCTCATAATTACCCAGAAAAACTGAAAATCTCTAAAAGCTGAAACTGACCGGGACAGCGATGGAAAATATGTGGTTAGTAAAAGGGTCGGAAAGTTGGTCTGTGACAGTAAAAAGACGAGGAAACTAATTCGGAAGGAGTTTTTGAGATGTAATATTTGCGCAATGTGGTCGCAAATCGCCCAGAAACAGTCTAAAAAAATGGTCACAATCTAATTGAAAAATTTTATCTGCAATACCGTTCCGACCAACTCTTTTAAACCGGAAAATTGACCCAAAATCGTTGGAAGTATTTTTTCGACCATCTTCCCACGGCTTTTCCGATCCGAAAAATTATTTCTTTATAGTGAAGATCTTCGCAAGGCTTCAATAAAAAAATGGGATAAAATTCAAAAGGGACCTTGAACTATCGCCACTTACCTAATTGCGGTCAGAACTATCACGATTTCCAAAAAGGGTGCGATGAAAAAAAAATTGGACTGATTTTCTAAAATAAAATTTATCATTACATTCCTAACTTAATATTATTACAAGACTTAGATTTGTGTGCGAAATTACGTCGTTTGGTTATCAAAATAAATTATATCATTTTAAGCACATAAAGAAAACAACGTCTTTTGATAACTAAATGACGTAATTTTTGCACACAAATTTAAGTCTTATAATAATATTAGGTTTGGAATATAATGGTAAATTTTAATTTACAAAATCAGTCCAATTTTTTTTCATTGCACCCTTTTTGAAAATCATGATAGTTCTAACCGCAATTGAATAAGCGGTGATAGTTCAGGATCCCTTTTGAATTTTTCCCCTAAAAATTTCCCTTACGAGAGAAACAGTTAGTGGAATATGCGTGGAAAAAGATGCCGAACAGAAAAATCTAAAAAATGAAAGTTCAAATCCCCCACCAATTTGTAAATAAGCAAGGACACACAATCAAGTCACCAAAGACCTTCTCACGCACTAACCTAATCCCATCCCACCCCAATCATAAGACCCTTTTTTATTTTATAATATTTTTAGGGCATATGTTGTGGTTGTGGGGGGTTCAACACATTTGTAATTATAATAATTTTATTGAAAAAATTCAAAAGAGACTCAGTATTATTGTCACTTATTTAATTACGATCCAAATTATCATTATTTTTAAAAAATGTATGATGAAAAAAATTGAACTGATTTCAAATGATGATTATTTGTTTAATTTTCTAAATATAATTGATCTTATTAAATTTGTTGAGGATTATGAATAATTGAGTATGAAAATACATCATTTTGTTTATGCGCGTAAAACGATAATAGTTTAAGAGTGTAATAGTAAATTTTATTTTAAAAAATTAGTTCAATTTTTTTATCATACTTTATTTGAAAATCGTGATAATTTGTACGAGAAGGATTTTTCACATAATTTTGATGGCAGAACAGAAGAGAGGTCATGTGCGCGGGACCCCCAAGCTATCTATCTTAGCTAATCCTCCCAGTACAATAATTCTCATATTATATAATATACGCATCATTATTGAATATGGTAGGGTGGGCACATTAAGATAATGTTACCGACTCTCTAATCATTATTCATTTTCTAATTCCGAACTTATATTTTCAAATCTAACCATTACATTTACAATTTCTACAAATTTCAAATTAATTCTATTTAAATGTTAATCCTTTTAACACAAGTAAATTATTGAAATGGCTAGGGGTGGTTCGAGATTCACTCAGTAGCAGAAAATAATAATAATTTAGGATCATAGTTATTAAGATTGGATCGGAAGATGAATTGATCAATATTACTTATATTTTTGCATTTAGTTTGATAAATAACCAATTAAGAACAAAAATGGCTGGTGTGAGCTTTTGGTAGGTGGTCTGATCAAATAGACGTAGCTTTTTGGCATTGATATGATTTAGTTAGCCTCGATCAACTTAATTTATATTAATTTGGATAGTTAGTAAATATGTTAAACATCAAACTAATTTAGATAAAAGCTGGCTGATTCAGATCTGTTTACTCAATATTAACTGGTTCTGTCTAGTTTAACTCGATTGTGATATGATATCGATTACTTTTATATCAAAGATGAGTACTTTCACTTCGTTTTATGTCGTGACTTAAAAAACATTGCTTTGATGTCTCTATTAAACATCAACCATTTGAACAGTAAACATTGCTTTTATTCATTAGAATTTTTATATTCGAAATTGATGAATACATTTGCAAATCTGATACATATATATATGTGAATATGATAAACATATGTATTTTTCTTATTAATATTCATCAGATTGACATAATCATTCATCATACACATACATATATTACACATAAACTTTTTAAAATTCTGCGCCATTGAAGATTGAATCATCACATGGGGCTGGCAGAAGCATATAAATAGAATTTAAAAAATTCAAAAATTGACTTAGGCCGAAAATTAAGTGGAAGATGACCAAATATCATAAAACTGAAAACTGATCGAAAACTCAACGTAAACATGGATGGCTAGAAATCAATTCGGCAAGAAGCACACCGAATCTTACTCTAAAAATAGACAGTTATCTGTCCCTGGAAGAAAAGAAAACATGGAAAATAAGTTATCTAAAATTACATTATTTTATGTGCTCAGTGTGAGAGTCCAAGCTTGTCCAGGGCATTGTTACGCCTATGGCCGCTTGTTTTCATTGTTAAAATGTAGTATGTTTGTACAAGCACTAGTCATGTTTGTTCCTATGGGAATGGAAAAAGTCCCATTAGCTCTTTACGGGGGAGTGGATAGTTCAGCGTTGTAGTTGGGCTACTCCACTCGGATAAGGTGCGTCCTTCGAGTCCCTAATCTTTGTATAGGCGTGCCCCCGTGCCTACTTGCGTGTAATCTTTCCGATATTAATGAAATGCGCCCTTTCATTTTAATCGATGTCCCGACTCGTTCGATTTACATGATAGAGTCATCTGTGCCCCCTTTTGCGAATACCTTACTTATGTGATCCTTTGTTGCCTTAAAGGTACTCGAGAGCGTGATAAAGGCTGACTTGCGGGTTCTTGCGTGAGCCAACAAGTGCCGCACGAGCTTGTTAGAGAACGGGCCCGTGACACTCAGCTCCCCCTTCATAAAATAAGGATGCAAAATAAAGTTCCTTCTTAATTTGGATATCTATAATTCAGACAACACTTGCCCTGTAAATGAATAAATTACAACATGAATGGCTACATCTTCATACATGTCTTGAAGTAGCATCTGGAATTCTGCACAGCAAAACTTCAACCAACGTGTTAACATTAATAAAAAGCAGCCAAACCGCAGCCGGCAGTCACCAACAATGACAAGTACCAACGGAGCTTTTTCCAGATTAGCAAAGGAAGGCACTGGGCTGAATCATGAGCTCCCTTACGCAAGGATACGATGGTTAACCGATTGGAAAATGTGTTTTGCTGCTGTCTAACTCGACCCAGCAGTACATGCTTCAAGTGGCTTTTGTTGCTGTATGCTCTCACTTAGGTTAAAATCATACGAGCCACCTGCTGGGTCTTTTCTTGTTATAATGTGGAATCACTTCTCAAGGACCAGAGACATTTCATATTCTCTGAATCCGAGTTAACTTGTATACCTGCGAGACGCTAAGCTATCAATTTACTATGCACTATTTTCTGAAATCACAAAGAAATCTGATTGATTATGCTTACAAAGACTGCATTTTTTGAATTAGTTCATGAGACTGACCTGTGCAGTCCTGCTTGGCAAATGAACTTCCAAGCAATTGCGATGCCCATCAATTCTGAATCGAGGGATCAAGATAAATTATTTATATCAAATAACATAATCAGCAACATTTTTTCTTTTTCCCAGAATCATTTTTTGAAGATAAATCAAGCAGTAATTATAAGTCATAATGACAGAATGAAGTCAAGTTTACAGCACAAATTACCTCCTCATGATGGTTCTTTGCGTATACAGGTCATCCTTGATTTTCCTCTCGCCACCGTATTTCGGATCATCAGTGTTTAGTATGATCTGAATGTTGGAAACTCAAAATTAGTTTGAAGAATCTCCGAAGTATTTGTGCATATAAGGAACTAGAGAACCATTATAGGAATGGTACTGCATGTATGAGGACTTCCAAACAGTGTTACTAAGGCGTAGAACATAGGACAGGCCTCAGAGATGGAAGTTTAGAGCTACTTACTTGGTACTCTCCAGCCTCCCCTACTCCAACAGCATATTTTTCATATGAGTTTTTTGGATGGAAGTTGAAGATAAAAAGAAATGGCCCTCGCACAGCAGCAATCACCTGCTCAAAGCGATTGGCATCTTGAACTTTCAGACACTTGCACAAGATCAAACACATGAAATGCATTTATACCATCAACAAGGAATCAGAAGAAAAAAATATACATAGTTACATACCATGGTAGAATCATTAACATGGTGAATGTCGGGTGGTCTCCTAGACAGCACCTTCTCAACAGAGTCCAGTTTCATCATGTCCTAAACAGAAATGTTGAAGCAATGAGGTGAAAATTCCCTTGTTAAGTTGTCAATAAATATCAAATTAACCCCCTTGTAATTTGCTGAACTACAACGTCTATTTCTCTCTCACAAGTCACAATTCATGGTCATGACATGATCTTTAGTTTTCAATGATGTAATTGAGACTAACTCTAGCATTCAATAGCTTTAGCACAATGAAAGCATCTGTTAAGCACCTTATCGAAAATAAATAAGTCACGGTGCAGTCCTTCACGGTCTAGTAAATCCCACTGCCGGTTAGCAAGTTCAAATGAGAAGTCATTGCTTGCCATTGGAAACTCAATTTTCTGTGAAGTATGAGATAAATTAGAATAAAAAGCAACATAGCATCATTCATACTTAACAAACAGTTCAGCAGGCAGTCAAACCTTAGGATGCCCAAATTCATTGCCCATGAAATTAAGGTATGCATGTCCGCTGATTGAAAAAGTAATCAGCCTGATCATCTAGAAAGAAAAGTACTGTTACTAATGCACATGGTATCCAAAACAATAGCTCAATCTGCTTCCACATAGAAGACACGAGAAACAAATTAGGTGAGTATTTAACGTACTTTATGCAGAGAGTATCCTCTCCGCATTAGATCTTCTTTTAGAGGTGAAGCTTCTTTGATATCACCAAAGAGTATCTCTGCAAATGACTGCCCTCCAGAAATGGACTAGTTTACAAGGTCACAAATTTAGTAGTCTTAAATCTTAACCACATTTTGAAATCGATGTTAGAACAATCATTTAGGGATTTTCACCTGACTGTGATTTTCAGCATATAAAAGCATATTATCCACATATTCTCTGGCGGGTATTAAAGTGCTTGCGATCTGAACAACATTAGGGATTCTTATCATGATGAAATGCACAACACAACCAATAAAAATACATTAGGTTTAGTTTAGGCTGACCTTACTCATGCTCCATTCATGATCAGGAACATTTTCAAGGTATTGCGACCAAACCACTGATGCTGATTGATTGACATAATAATCAAATCCTAATCCGCCTTGCGAAATTGGCTCACAGAGTCCAGGATAAATGGTAACCTATTAAGCAACACGAATCAGTAGAACATATTATAAAAGAGGACTGCCAAAGATCAACATGGAAATGTGAAAACTACTAGAATGTCTTACATCTTCAGCGATAGTCACTATATGAGGATGCAGATAATGTAGGATTTCATTTGCCAAAATGAGATAATTAAGTGCGTCTTTATCAACATATTGGTTACAGAATCTGCAGGTATGAAAAATATTTGTCAGATCATTTTGCTCATTCCATAACCTTTAAGGCCCAACTGGTTTGTCAATAAGACCACAATGAGCGGTTGGAGATTCTTACTCATCCAGATCACCAGTAAAAGTATCAAAACCATTATGAGTGTACATCATTGATGAGAGTGAGTGGAACTGAAAACCATCAACTTTATACTCTTCGACCCACCTGATCAATCGATTCGATAAAACAATGAGTATCAAAGATTTGCTAACTAAATAAAGACAACGAACGAGCATGGATTTTGGAGCACTATGCAGTATACAGACAAAAAAAGAATAAGGCAACTATACCAATTCAAATTTGAGAGAAGATAATGGAGGATGTCAGGATCACCGTATTTAAACATTCTTGTACCCCAATATTTGTGATGCCCTCTTTTCCCTGATTAACCAAGAAAAATTAGCCACTCAAAAGAACATATTTAGTTGAAGGAATTCAAAAATGAAAAGTCAAACTCAGGGCGTCTGTTAAAGAATTTCACAGACAATACTATTTAACTTTAATAACCCTTCGCCAAAGGGCACGTGCAGTGTGCTAACACAAATCTTACATTGCAAATAAAAATTACCCCACCGTCAGGATAGAGTAGTTGTTTAAGTTTAAATCAAGTGGATTAAGGAGATATTAATATTAGTTAGTAACAATATTTAATAGGTAAGTATCTACTGTATTCAGTTTAAATTTCGTGTAAAATATGAAACAAAGTGGGTTATTTATTGGCTTTTTATGAATTATGATAACGAAGTAATTAGTTTGACTTTTTAAGTTAGTTGTAAATATTAAATACGTATTGAAAATGTTAAATGACAAGTAAAGGTGGACAAATAAATTAGGTTAAGTGACAAGTAAAAGAGGCCGGAGGGAGTGAATGACATCCGTTTTTTAATAATTGGGAGTAGAAAAAAATAAAATGTTGCTGAAAGTACAGCCACTGCTCACTACTTCTGCAATACTATCCTCAACTAAAGATGCATTACCTGTATGAAAATAGCAGTCATTTGATCCATCAAAAAGAGCAAGCCCAACCATCTCATCTGCTGCTGAGTAGGAATGGACAATGTCTAAAAGGACGAACAATCCGAGGCCTAGATAGTCAAATTTACTAATTAGAAAAAAGAGGGAGCTGTCAAATTAAAAGGAGAACTCCAAACTGAAAACAATCACAAACCATGTGCTTCATCAACCAAGCGTTTGAAGTCTTCTGGAGTTCCAAAACGGCTACTAGTAGCAAACATATTGGTCACCTGAATTACAAGCAATGTCTATCAAAATTCATGAAATATTATGACGAAGACACATGAATTGAAAATATAAAATAGAGCTCATAAGAAAAAACATGTGGAATAGGGGGACATAGAATTGGCAGAATAAAAGTACATGAAAAATCTCTACTTGAAATGATATTTGCCTTCATTTCAGAAAAGGAAAAAAAAAAGGGAATGAAGAAAACATCAAGGTTTACATAATAAATAAATCAATTAAAGGAACTCTGAAGAAACAAGTTTTTTGATTTAAACATTTCTGAAAACACAATACACGGAAATACTTACTCTGTACCCAACAGTGAAATAATCCTTGTGTTCAGCTATACCAATCAACTGAATTGCATTGTATCCAGCATCTTTGATATGAGGGAGGACCTAAAGCGATAAAATGAGTAGCGCTACTGCTTTACGATGTCGAAAGAAAACAACATGGAAACAATCTTGATTATTGATATTACCTTTTCAGTGAAATCATTGAAAGATGATATTTTTGGCTCAGATCCACTAATTCCAACATGGCATTCATATATACGCAGTGACTTCGGCTTTTTTGGTGACTTGAATCTCCATTTGTGAGCTAAATCAGGAGGTGGCTCCCAGTGGACAGCATGAGCTTGTAAACCTCCGCCATCTAATGATTCCCACAAAGAGTAGAATAAACACCATGCAAAAAAAACTCATATATCAGGCAAATGAAGCTGCTGATATGCCACACATAGTTTCATAAATTATCTCAGATAGCTAAACAGTAATCATTTAGTATAATAATGTTTTCAATAGCATCCTAGTAGGGAATTGAACATGGGGATCACAAGTAAAAGCCAGTTCTATCAAGCCTTGAAGCATTTGAAAGTGAATTTTTTTTACCCGGGTTGACATATGTAGCCCAAGCAGGAACTCTTTCCAGAGGTCCATTTGGAGTATTGAAATACACCCTATACTTTGCTCCATGAGGTAAACCTGGAATGTATTTTTTCAACCATGCCTTCCTCCCCTTAACTATCTCTTGCCAGTATGCTAGTGGGGGTTTCTTCGAAGCAAACTTTGCAGCCCACACTGGATCAGTTATAATATTATAATCTCCATACTTTATCTTACCATCATCTATCACATCGCAAGGAGGTAAGTTACTTGGCGGGTCATCTTTATGCTCTTCTTTCCATTTTCTATACCTTGTTTCTGCATCTGGTATATCCTCCAGTTCATCTTCTCTTTCTGGCCCATTAGGGCCGAATATTTGTTCATATAACTTCACTGCAACTTCCAGACGTGATTTTATATAGCGGTCCTCTCCAGGTTCCCAGTAATCATCATTTGCTTTCTTAAAAACTTCGTCAATACTAACACCACTATCACCTTTATCGTAGTCATCCACATAATTATAACTTTGAAAATATAGTTCATCTGGTTCCTCTCCCTCCCTTAGTTTATCTTCAATAATAATAAACCAATAACCATACTCATCTCTCCCATAGGATCCCTCTCTCGCACAATTTGCTGTTGGTGACCAGCCATTAAAATCTCCAATCACGGCACAGTACCTAGCACCTGCGCCGAAAAATCACATGTTACGGAAGAAGTTGGGCATGAAATCTATGCTGTAATTAGCTAAATGTCGGGAAATGTAGCCGCATTAACACATTTAAAAAATAATTACAATAAACCTGGGGCCCATTCCATGAAGTCCACCCGATGCTGCCTGTTGCGGTGCATGCCCATGAGCTCATATCTAAGCAGGGGGAGAAATGACTATCACTTGGCACGCTTTGAAATTTTACAATAACAGATGTTGAATTCATCAAATCCCTAACATGTACTATGTTTACGGAACAAAATAAAAATTGAACATAGTTTTAGCCTGCAAATTTGAAAATGAATAAACCAAACGAAGAGCCTACCCAGAAGAAAAGTCCTTGAGATTGACATGTCGGTTAAAAATCTCATCTCTAAGGTCCTTCAACAATTTGTGCCTGGAAATTTGAAAGCCAGAAGAAGAAGAAATTCGTCATTTGGGATCATCAAGCAGTCCCTAATCAAAACAGAAGTATAATTTTACCTTTCTCGGAGAAACTGACCAAAAGCCTTGTGCGTAATTCCAAGCCTAGTGAGAAAGCCAACGGGGTTGGTCCGCTTCTCATCATTATCATCATCGCTCTCCTCCGCCGACTTGTCCCATTTCTTGCTGCTCTGCTCGGCCGCTGAGCAGACGAAAACGGACTTCCTCGGAAAGCTGACACGCCGAATGCTGTGGTGAGTTCGGAAACGGGGCGATGGGTCGAATGGGAGTGAGGAGGCGTGCGCGATTGAAGTGCAAAGTGAAGCCATGCAGATGCAGGCCGGACTGAATTGAGAGATTTTTTCTTGCTTTGGTAGTTTGAAGGGTTTTAGATAAGAGAGATGAACTTGGGAAGAGTCGGGATTCGGGAAAGGTTTTTGAGTCAACTCGACGAATCAACTCCGAACCGCCAACGAGTCGACTCGACACACGACTGGCCGAACTCAGAAATTCCATCTGGCATTGAGCTTTTCCGTTGCGTAATTTGGCAACAATACTTTTATGTATTAATTTTTTCACCACAATTTTTTTAAAATAGGGATAATTACAAAATGGGGGTACGTACTATTATCCATTTAAAAATCACGGTCATAACTATTTGATTTTAAAATTCACGGTCTTTTTGTATTGCGGGGTTCAATTATAATTTTGAAAATCTCAATCACACCCAAAAATTATTTATTCTATTTAAACAAACCCCCTCTCATATCAATTTAGAAATTAAAAAGTACAGAATTAATGTATATGCTATCATCTATTTAAAATTATGGTCATAATTATTTAATTTTAAAATTTATTATTATTTTTACGAGTTACTCCAAAAATAAAATAGAAAATTATAAAATAAATTTGAAAATTAAATAATTATAACCATAATTTTTAAATGGATGATAGTACATACTTTCATTTTGTACTTTCTCATTTTAAATTAATTGGGGGTTTGTTTAAATGAAATAAACAATTTTTGGGTGCAATTGAAATTTTCAAAATTACAATTAAACCCCGCAACACAAAAAGACCGTAAATTTTAAAATCAAATAGTTATGACCGTGATTTTTAAATAGGTGATAGTACGTACCCCCATTTTGTAATTTTCCCTTTAAAATATAGTTCTTTATTATGATCAAAGTTTCTCATTATCATGCGAAATTGCTTAGTTACTCTCAATTAAATATTTTTTATTTTCATTACTATGGATAAAATGATCAATTTTAAAAAGTAAAATAAATAAAATAATTTATATTTTTATTTATGAAATGACCCATTTAACTTTTTAGATTGACCATCTTGCCCTTATTAATGAAAGTAAAATAAGTATATAAGCAAAAATAGATACGTCATTTCACGCACAAAAATATGTAATTTTTCTCCTATGATAAATAGAAACTCTTTATCCTATTTATTATATTCTTTAATTAAAAAAATTTATCACAACTAATAAAATAATCTTTACAATCATTCAATTATTAATAAAAAAATTAATATATTTAATTTTACCATATATTAAAAAATTACAAAACACGAACATAATAGGTCATAGCTCATAAAAGTAATTTGTTATGGTGGATAATTGACATAATATATCCTTGTGTAATGTGTCACGGGCTAGCTGCCAAACTAGATCGTGTGACACTTATTGGCTCGCACAAAAGTTAATAACTCAGTCTATCTCTAACAATTCGAATATCTTTAAGGCAACAAATGATCATATAAGTTAATGGATCAAATAAAAGTGACACAGATTTGACTATCATGAGAATCGAAATAATCATGACATCGATTTAAAAAAAAAGTATATTTTATTAATATCGCAAAAGCTTACAACATAAATAAGTACAGAGGCACACCAACATAAAAAATTAGGGAGTCGAAAGATGTATCTTATCCAAGTGGAGTAGCCCAAATACAATGTTGAACTATCCCATCTTCCGTAAAGAGCTAATCAGACCTTT